>CAUYQG010172612.1:0-10845 GCA_963574415.1 Tarsius wallacei
TTTTTTTTTTTTGAGTTGGGGTCTCACTTGGTTGTCCAGGTTGGAGTGCAGTGGCACAATCACAGCTCACTGCAGCCTTGACCTCCTGGGTTCAGGTGATCTTTCTGCCTCAGCCTCCCGAGTAGCTAGGCCTATAGGCACGAACCACCACACCCAGCTAATTCTTTGATTTTCTTTGTAGAGACGACGTCTCACTATGTTACCCAGGCTTGTCTCGATCTCCTAGGTTCAAGCAGTTCTCTTGCCTTGGCCTTCCAAAGTGCTGGAATTACAGGTGTAAGCCACCATGCCCGGCCCTGAGGCTTAAACCCAGGACTCAAACCCAGGTCTTCTGCCTCTGTTTTCTCTAGCAAGTTTACTTATGCAAGCCTACTAGAGGCCAGGGCTTCAATGTGCTGTGGTGCTTCAGGGACATTTGTTGGTGCTTTTTTGATGCATCTGTTTATCCATCCAGGAGAAAGGCAGGAGAAATAAATTAGGGGTATCTACATAGGAAAAGAGGAAGTTAAGTTATCCATCTTTGCAGGTGGTACGATTCTGTGCTTAGAAAACCCTAGAGAGTCTGTCAAAAACCTCTTGGCACTGGTAAATGACTTCAGTAAAGTCTCAGGATACAAGATCAGTGTGCAAAAAACAGTTGCCATTCTATACACCAACAACAATTAGGCTAAGAACCAAACAAAAACACAATCCCATTCACAATATCCGCAAAAAGTAAAATACCTTGGCATTCATATAACCAAAGGGGTGGAAGACCTTTACAATGAGAACTACAAAACGCTGCTCCAAGAAATCAAGGGTGACACAAACAAGTGGAAGAACATCCCGTGTACATGGATTAGAAGAATCGATATTGTCAGGATGTCCAGGCTACTCAAGGCAGTCTACGTATTCAGTACAATCCCTGTCATATAATCAGCATCGTTTTTCACACACCTAGAAGAGATAGTACAGAGGTTCATATGGAAGCAAAAAAGAGCCCAAACGAAGTTGGAAGAATCACACTTCCACACTTTAAACTTTACTTACAAGGCTACAGTAACCAAAACAACATAGCACTGGCACAGAAATAGACACTTAGACCAATGGAACAGGACAGAGAATCCAGAAATAAAACCATGGACCTTCAACCAACTCATCTTTGACAAAACCGATAAAAACAAACCTTGGGAAAAATGGTGCTGGGAAAACTGGCTAACCACATGCAGGAGAGTGAAAACTGGACCCCTGCCTATCACTGTATACAAAAATTAACTCAAAATGGATCAAACACTTAAATGTGAAGCCTTGAACTATAAGAATCTTAGAAGAGAACATAGGGACTATCCTTCTGGACATTGGAGCACGGAATGACTTCATGGCCAAGTCCTTAAAAGCAAATGCAGCAAAATCTAAGAATGACAGAACTAAAAAGTTTTTGCGCAGTAAAAGAAACCATCAAGGGAATAAAGAGACAATCCACAGAATGGGGAAAAAGTGTCTGCATGGCAGGCATCCAACACAGGTCTAGCATCCAGGATTTTAAGGAACTCAAATAAATTGACAGAAAAAACCTGACACCATTAAAAAGCGGGCAAAGGATATGAACAGACACTTCTCAAAGGAAGACATTCAAGCAGCCAACAAACATATAAAAAACTCAGCTTCACTGATCACCAGAAATGCAAATCAAAACCACAATGAGTTACCACCTCATGTGGGTAAGGATGGCTATGATTAAAAGACAAAAAACAGCAGGAGTTGGCAAGGCTGTTGGGGGGGATGCTTCTACACTGTTGGTGGGAAGGTAAGCTAGTTCAGCCTTCATAGAAAGAAAGCACTGTGGCCTTTTCTCAAAGAACTGCAAGTTGAGCTACTGACTGTACAGATCCAGCAATTCAACTTCTGGGAAGATACGAGGAACATAAATTGCTCTACCAAAATGACACCTGCACATGTATGTTTATTGCAGCACTGTTCACAATGCAAAGACATGGAATGGAAGTAGACTGGATAAAGGAAATGTGGTGCACATACATGATGGAATACCATGCAACTACAAAGCAGAATAAAATCATGTTCTTTGCAGCAACATGGGTGCAGCTGGAGACCATCATTCTATGTGAATGATCACAGAATCAGAAAACTGAATACCCTATGTTCTCATAAATGGGCCCTAAGTATTGGGCACGTGAACACAAAGGAACAGCAAATGTTGGGCACTGCTAGCTGGGGGAGAGCAAGGTGCACACAACCGCTTGTTGGGTACCACGTCCACTATCGGGGGAGAGAGGGCTCTCTGGAAGCCCAGACTCATGTGCCCACAACTTACTTGCCATAGCAAATCCTCACATGTGCCCCACAGCTCTAACATTAAAAAAATAAAGTTGAAATCGCATGAAAAAAAATCTGAAAGAAAGGATGTGCGTTATGATCCTGTTCCAAGGTGGCACTGAAAATACAATTCTGTTTACAAATTGTTGCATTAATCTCCATCTTTTTGGACACATCTGTATTCAGCTATTTGGGGACCCTAAGAAGCAGTAACCGCTTGTCCTCCCCTAGTGTAATGATAAGCTGGAGCCCTTTTGTCTGCTGGAAGATGATACTTAAAGGAGAGGCATTGTCAGCTTGTGTTGGAAGCTGGAGGTCTCAAGCCACTGGAAAACCTAACAGCTCAGCTTCAGCACCAAGCTTCTAGAGACGCTGCGATCTGATTCCTTGGGCCCCACAGAATGCTGTCACACATTCAAGGGTCTGGCTTACATAAGGTGTCGTAAAGATCCTCGACCAGGTTTGCAGGGTTCTTAGAGAACCCTGAAATAAAGCAGCAGAATAGATATTCATGCGTAGAAGTTATGTCTTAAGGGCAAGAGAACCAATAGCCTGTATATTTAGTCTGCGGAGTTAAGTGACAGGCTGCTTTTGCCTTCTGGTTCGATCACCAGCACGGTTCAGCTGATGATCCTGGCGCAGCCTGCATCTGCCCAGCATGCTAATGCGACTGTCCAAAAACACGGAGCACGTTAAAAGTAAAAAAGAACAGCTGCTGTGGTGTCCAGGAAAATAGGCCTTTTGAATGTGTTTACTTTAGAATAAAAGCGGTATAAGTCGAGTGCTGGTAAGATGGAGTATGTATCCAGTAGCCAAAGAGTTCTTCGGTTTCAAAATTCTTCCCATTTATAAGTCAAAAAATCATTCAGCTGTTGACCTGTGTTACACTGCGAAGTACATACTGTTAGACTGACAAGAAACTCACATTCATTCCTAGTCACGAAGGGAAAAGCTGATGTGGAATATGGACCCCATGGCGATGAAAGGGTGATGGTGATGTGCCATTACCAAGAGGCAGCAGAGTGAGGGTCGGAGAGCGGGCCTGGGCAGATGGTCCGAGTTCAGAGCCTGGCTCTGCTGCTCCTTAGCTACGTGACCGTGCACAAGATTGCTTCATCTCTCTGTGCCTCAATTTTCCTATCTGTAGAATGGGTGTGATAATAACACCTGGCTCATTTCAGAGGTTTCCCATATGCCCTCTGGCCTCCCAGGACAGCCTCTCCCACTGTTAGCATCCCCTGTCGGAGCGGTGCCTTGGCTGCAACTGATGGACCTGCATGGACACATCATCACGCCACAGCCGTAGTTTACGTGAGGATGTTCTCTTGGTGTTGTCCATTGTTTGGGCGCAGGTAAATCTGTACCGACATATATCCACCGTTACGGTGATGTACAGAGTAGATTCACTCCCCTGAAGTCCTCTGCGTTACCTGCTGTTATAAAACCACTGTTTTTTGGCCGTGTTTAAGCCAGTGGCTGGTGTAGTGTTTCCAAGCAAAATGGCCAGTTTGAGTAGGAGGAAGGGAGATGGGAACACCTGAGTAGGAAGCCAGAGATCGTCCTGCCTCTGCCGTTCGCCGGCAGTGCCGTCCTGGGTGACAGGGCCTTCTCCTCTCAGAATCCCAGTTCCCTTACCTGTGGAAAGATGGTAGGACTGGGTGATCTCCGAGGGCCTTTGTGACCGAAAATGGCAAGTCTTCTCTTGGTAGGTGGAGAGTGGGCCCCTCAGTCTTGATTGCATTGGTATTGACAAAGCAGGCTGGTCAGTACTGGGAACTCCCAGGTGAGTGCACGCTGCTTCAGCAAGGTGTGCTGGAGTCCCTGGGTGCACCTTCGCCCGTTACTGCTACTCACAGTGACAGGCACAGTCGGCCCATTCACGTGTGCTGGGAGGGTGCTGGGCGCTGCCATGGCCACCGGGGTGAGTGACACTGTTAGTCTGTTCGTGGCATGCAGGGTCTTGGTGTGCCTGGGGCACTTCCAAAATGTGCTTATATGTGTACTGTCCCATGCTCTCGCTTCCGCTGTGGCCTTTATGATCTCCATTTGGTAAATGAAGATAAATACTATTGTCTTAGCAAATTCAGTGATTGGGAGGAAAGGGAAGGCCTTGGCTAGAGCACCGACTGCATTTGAGATGTTCAATATTTATTTAGTAAAGAAATAATATAGGGCCGAGCACAGTGGCTCATGCCTGTAATCCCAGCACTTTGGGAGACTGAGGCGCGGGAGGATTGTCTGAGCCCAGGAGTTCGAGACCAGCCCAGGAAACATAGCAAGACTTCATCTCTTCAGAAAACCAAAAAAAGTAGCTGGGTGTGGTGATGTGCACCTGTAGTTCCAGCTATTTGGGAGGCTGAGGCAGAAGGATCTCCTGAACCTAGAAGGTCAAGGCTGTGGTGACCGTGAGTGTGCCACTGCACTCCAGCCTGGGCAACAGAGTGAGACTCTGACTCAAAAAAAAAAAGGAAAAAATATAAACTGTTTTGTAAAGAAAAAGAAGCTGGTCATGGACTCTTGAATCACTCCTGGTGAAAAAGATGGCTCATGGAGAGAACATTCTGTCCTGTAGCTCGTGTTACCGTCTGGGTCTCTGTCAGAATACCAGTCCATGCCTGCAGAGGGCCCGATGAAAGTGAGGGGCCGTCGCCCGTCCATTCCAGTGAGAGAGACAGCAGAGTTCAGCTCAGCCGTTGCAAGGCTGGCCTCTGACTCCCAGCACAGTGCTCAAGTAAGCTGTGTGTTCCTCCAGCGCGCCTTGCAGTGGAGGCGGGCCAGGTGCCATGGCGAGGCCATCACCAGAGCCTGTCGGGGAAGCTGACCAGGTGGCTCATCCAGGGTAGTCAGCGTTGATCCCTCAGCCCCTCTCTGCTGTTGGCTAGAGTGGGAGGAGATAGGGCCACGGAGCTAGGTCGTCAAGTGCAATTCCTGATCTAATGAGTTTTGTTTTTCTCCGAACAGTGGTGGAGTGTTGTCACTGGGGACTCCTTACAGACCTTCTACACAAACGGAACCAATCTTAAGAAGATTCATGTGTCCCCTGACTTCAAAACATATGTGACTGTTGATAATCTTGGTATTTTATATATTTTACAGCTGTTGGAGTAAAATAGTTCAGCATCGATGTAAATTGAACTTTTAAATTTTGAATTGGAAAAAAATTCTCATGAAACTCTACATATCAAGTTTTTATAAAGCTGTGAGTTGTTTGAATGCAGGATTGCATTCGTTCCCAGAAGTGTTTATGGTGGATGAATAATGTCAATGTAGCTTTTTTCCAAATGAACACACTTTAATCTTGCTTTTCATAATCATCTCATTAACAGTTTGTCCTTAAGATGCAAATGAAAATGTAAATACATACCTTGTTATACTGTTGGTAAAATTCTCTCTCGATGCATTCAGGTTGGTTGGCATGATTAATGCGAAGAGTTTGAGGGAAATGTGTATTGTAATACTGTCGTCAGTGCAGGCTGGGCTTGGAGCAGTGGCCTGCCTTCTGGACCACACTACCCCAGGGGCCTGGTTCTCCCAAATATGATCTTGGAGTTAGTTGATTTGTACTCTTCAAATTTGCTCTGAATTTGCGCCTGTGTGCACAGTCTGCAACGTTTTCTTTGACTCAAGTGACTCTTGGTTTTCAGTACTTCCTTTTAGGAAGCAGAAGTTCCCTGCTGGAGAAAGTAGCTTTTGTTGGTCTCCCCTTTTTCCCTGTGGCTGATGGCAGCCTGGACTTGGCGGTCGGTGTCTGACGTGGGCACCATTCTGCCCTGTTTTCTTATATGCCATACTGCCTACTTGACTGAACTTGACCTTTCTTGATCCTCACTTTTTAATTTTTCTAGAAGCAGCTTCTCCACCGCTAGATGTTAATAATTGGGGAGGGACCACATGCAACATAAGTCTTAATATTTTTTGAAGAACTGTGAAATAGTAAAAAAATTTTTTCTGATTCCATTTACATTTAGGTGGATGGCATTGTCAGCGCTGCTCTCTTAGTGAATTTCAAGAGCGTTCTCTGGTTTTCTTGCAGTTCCAGAAGAGTCACTGCGACTCTGGATGTCAGCTTTGACCTTGCCTGTTCTCTCTCCCTCCCTGCCTTCTTTCACTGTATCTTTTCCCCTTCCTGCCTCCTGAAGTACACTGTTATGGCAATGGAGGTAACTTAGTAGTAGATGTGGTTCCCATCTAAAAAACATCAGAATTCAAAGGTTTTTTATTTCTGTACCTGGAACTGAATCAAATGAGGATGAGTACTAACAGCAGATGAGCAGTGAGCTTGGGTTTATTGTTGGAGCCTCTTAGCGGATGTGGTGGGTGGGGAGATGGCCCCCAGACGTCTTAGATGAGGCGTACCCATTTAACATGCGCTGGAACCACAAAACAGGAAATACAGTCGTTTACAAAGTTGGGAAGGAGGCTTTTTGCTTTTAAGTGATAGGATGCGGATCTAGTTTACAGCCCTGCTGTGAGTTAAGCGCAAATGATAAGTGAAGACCTTAATTCTGTGAAAAGGAACGTCTGAATGGTGTGTCTGCGTAGAACATAAAAATCACAGTTTTATTTGCCTACGGTATTCAGGGCTCGCCCCATGTGTATAGCTCAGCGTCTAAGGAATAGACGTTTGGAATCCAAAGCCACAGACTGTCAATGCAGAGCAACAAGCAGCAGTGTCGAAAAGCCTCAGTCGGCCTCCCGCTGAAGCAGGGCAGGTGCATTGGCGACACCTGCAGCTCAGCACTTTGAGAGGCTCAGGCGGGCGGATCGCGTGAGGCCGGGAGTTTGAGACTAGCTTGGCAACATAACAAGACCTCAACTCAAAAAAAAAAGAGAAATTAGAAAGAAGACTGAGAAGGAAGACTGAGGAAAGAGGAGACTCCTGACACGAGGTGCTGGTGTCTCGTGGCCTTCCCGTGGCCACCCACAAGGAACTGTGCTCTGTAGGTGGCGGGTGGGCATTTGGAAGTGTTTTCCCGACTGCCCTTTTTGTATTGGAAGTGACACTGGACTTTGTGTACATGAAGATGTTTTTACATTGTCTGCCCCTTGTATGTCTTGAAAACTTTTGTATTTATGATATAGCTGGCATGACTTTTTTTGCCTTGATGATTTTTAAACATTTTTAAAAAATAAAATTCCTAAAATTGTTTTGAAAAACATCGTTGGATCACGTCAGACTCTCTGCTTGTCCTTGATCTGTTGATCAGAAGACTGGCGTGTCAGATGCAGGCTCAGTCCAGCCACTCCCTGCTCGGAGGGGCCGTCCCCCCCTGGGGTGCCGAGGGAGTTGATGCGGCGACATACGTGTGCGCCTCTCGCACCACGACGTTGTGCGGTGCACGGCGTCCGCGGTCTCGGGCCCCGTGTCTTTGCGGACGGCAGCCCCGATTGCCCCTCTGCCTGCGGGCGCGTCCCCCACCTGCTCTCTCCAGGTGCCCATCCGCGTCGTGTGCAGGGTCTGTTGAACCCGTCTGCTCGGGCTGCCCTCCGTGGGCCCGCGTGCCCTTGGTGCCTGTGCGCACTCTGTTCTGCACTGCCCCCTGCCTGTTTTCTTCTCCCTGACTCCCTTCACGCCTTCTTTCAGATGACTCTTGGGGGTGGGCGTCTCCCCTGCCCTGTCCTAGCTCCTTTTTCTGTCATGGCTTTTGCCGCCGCCTTGGAGTTGCCTGTTCCAAGCCGCTTGGAAGCCGTGTCTGTGCAGTCTTGACGCGAGCCAGGCATGCACAGGTCCCTCGTATTTTTCCTCCCATTCTAGCCTGGCATTTTACTGTGAAACATCATTGGGCAGAGTAAAGCTTCACTTGGATAAAAGAGGTCTGCTCCCCAATTATGTGAAACGAGTAGACAGATACGGCTGTAGTTCAGCAAAGTTTTCATCTTACCGCATTTACTCACTGAGCCGCCAAGAAGGAGAAAACGACCTGCTAGTGATTCTTGGCCTCTGACGTCGTCACTGGGATAGAGTCCTGGTGCGTGTGCCTGCTCTGTGCAGCCGTGAATGTTCCTGAGTGTGAGTGAGGCTGGCGTTCAACTGGAGGATGGTGTCTGCTCACGCCGAAGGGGCAGGAGCGGGGCTTGGGCGCCGGCCTCGTCAGAGGTCAGGCCTTCGACGCCTTGCCACGACGGCGGCCTGCGAGAGGGCCAGCACTCGGGACCCCCTCACCTCAGTCCTGTCCCGGGCAGTCGAGCCGCTGGTGTTCATGGTGGAGTCCTCCCTGGGGTCAGGCCCTCGGACCTGGGAGTCCCGCTCACCACCTAGAGGCGAACAGGAGGCTGCCTCTGGGATTCCCATCCGGGGACAGAACCTGGAGCTCGCCAGCCCGGGGGGCCTTGTCCCCCTCCCCCTCCCCTTCCCCCCCTTTTCCCTCTCTTCCCCCTTCCCCTCCTCGCCCAGTCCCCTCCTCCCCCGCCCCATGGCTGTGCTTTCGGGAGACCAGCCTTGCTTGGCAGGAAAGCGGTCATCTGCTTTCTTTCAGACTGTTTGGGCCCTGGGCGCACCCCCAGATCAGGGAGGGCTGAGAAAAGAGGAGGCTGGGCCCCGGGCTCGCCACGAGAGCCGTGGCTGGGGGGCCGTGTGGCCCAGCCATCGTGGGGTCTCAGCTGAGTGTGACTCCAGCGAGCGGCTCTGCTGGCCCGTGGCGGCGTGTGGGAGGCCTGGCTTGCGGGGAGGCAGAGCCTGGCACCCTGCGCTCGCGTGGCCGGCAGAGACAGGCTTCGCTGCCACCGACGCAGGCTTCGCTGCGTCTCGGGGGCATCAGCACTTTGGGACACTCCCCAGGTGAATCCAGGGGGAGGGAGGCGGG
Organism: Tarsius wallacei; assembly: GCA_963574415.1. Taxonomy (NCBI): domain Eukaryota; kingdom Metazoa; phylum Chordata; class Mammalia; order Primates; family Tarsiidae; genus Tarsius; species Tarsius wallacei. The sequence goes on from CAUYQG010172612.1 coordinate 9,117, forward strand.
GCCGAGGCAGCCCCTCCTCAGCACGGCTGTGGCCCGCCCTGCCCGTGCCAATCTTGGGTGCCAGCCGGGTCGGGGCGTCTGGGGGGCGTCTGGGAGGCATGTGACACGGCGCAGGGTCTTTCCTCACATGGCTGGCCGTTTTAAGGAGCTGCCAGGGCATGCCAGTCCCTCCCACGGGCCCTGGACGGCTCTGTCTTCCGCCATCCCTGTGAGGGTCCCCACCAGACACTGCCGTGACCACCCTGACACCCACCTCCCCCTTTCCCTCACTGGCAACCCTTGTCTTGTTGCAGGCTGCAGTGTGCTTGGCTAGACAGCGGCCGCGCTTTCCACCTCCCTGCAGGTGGCCTGTGAGCAGAAGCTGAGTGTGGGTGGCCGGGAAGGCTCTGCGCAGGCTGCCTGTCCAGCGGACGGCCTTTCCACCCTTCAAGCCTGCCATCCCTTCTCTGCCTGGGATGCATGTGTTCTGGGTGGTGCTTCAGCAGCCATTCTGGACCAATGAGGCAATCTCACAGGTAGAAGCCACAGGCTAAGATGACCGGGGCAGAAATATAGAAGGATCTTGGGGTTTTCATGGCCAGTCCAGCCCTGTAGTGTCTGTCTCTGAAGGTCATGTGACGTGGGAAATTCAATCCCTGCTTGTTTGACACATTGCCATCTCTGGTCTTTGCTACCAGTCCCTGGACTCAACTCTGAAATGATGCTCCCACAAGTCAACCTGGGGTGCACCAGCAGTTCGACAACTGCCACCGACCCCTGAGTCTCTGCCCCCTCCACCCACTCACCCCACCAAACACGGTTCTGCTGAGCAGCCGGCTGCCTGGCTGTGAGGCCGCCGTAGGTTTGTGGCATCTTGGGAAGTCACCAAGCTCCTAAGTGTCCACAAACAAGGGGTGCGTGGCTCACACCCAGCTCACAGTGAGTTTGGTTTGGCTCGCTCTTATTTTTTTTCAAACACTGAGTTTATTGCCAACATTTCAGAACTCAGTGGCTTTGCACAGGAACGTCCTAGGTCCGTCAGCCCGGGGTCTTCCCTTCTGCCTGGCGACAGGAACTGGAACTCAGGGCAGTGGCCGAGCCGAGGCAGGTGCCCTGTGACCACCACAGCGGCCCACGCACGCTGCCGGAGTGTGCAGCCCCTCTCACCACCGGCCCACGTCGGGGAGGGCCTGAGACGGAGTCCCCGAGTCCCTTCTTTCCCGGTCTCCCCTGACTCAAGCCGGACACCAGGGGGTTTTCTTTTAGAAAAGCAGGCAGGCACTTTCGAGAAGTGGAGAGAAACCCGCCATTGCTTCTTGCCTGGGGACTCTTGACTGCCACTGGCGGAGCCGTCCAGGGAAGGCCGAGTTGCAGGCTGGGCATGGACGGCCCTGGCCCGTGCAGCCGGCCGTAAGCGCTCAGTCTGCCCCTCCGGCGCCATGGCACTGGACGTCCCCTAGACGCAGGACCTGGGGCGGGCACGAGGGGCATGCGAAGCCCGTCGTCCGACAGGCACCCCGGCGCCCCCCATCTGAGCCGGGGTGAAGGCGGCTGGCCCACCAGAGCGCTCGGGAAGGCCGACGCCCCGCGGTGTCTGGGGGCAGAGACTCAGGGGTCGGTGGCAGTTGTCGAACTGCTGTTGCACCCCAGGTTGACTTGTGGGAGCATCATTTCAGAGTTGAGTCCAGGGACTGGTAGCAAAGACCAGAGATGGCAATGTGTCAAACAAGCAGGGATTGAATTTCCCACG
>CAUYQG010172618.1:0-31387 GCA_963574415.1 Tarsius wallacei
AGCCGGGCTTGGTGGCTCAGCTTGTAATCCCGCGCCTTGGGAGGCTGAGGTGAGTGGATTGCCTGAGCCCGCGGGTTCGAGACCCGCCTGGGCAGGCGAAACCTCATCTCTACAATAAATCAAAAAATTAGCCGGGCGTGGCAGTGCACGCCAGTAATTCCAGCTACTCGGAAGGCTGAGATGGAAGGATCGCTGGAGCCCAGCAGGTCGAGGCTGCGGTGGCCGGGAGCGGCCGCCGCCCTCCAACCTGGGCGACAGAGTGGGACTCCAACTCAAAAAAAAAAAAAAATGTTAGTCATTCCTGCAGTGACATCTCATATTATGTAAAAGCACAAATTTTTACAAGGTTCTTCATTGCCTCCGTGACTTCCTCTGCAATTGTGCAACTCCTCTCTCTCTCTCTCTCTCTCTCTCTCTCTCTCTCTCTCTCTCTCTCTCTCTCTCTCTCTCTCTCAGTCCTTCCTGCTCCTCAGCTAATATCTCAGGCCTGTTTTTTAGCTTCACACTTTAGCTTTGTGTATTTCTTCTGTTGGAAAGTTCCACTACAGAGATCAAATACCTACCCCCCTTACCTGATTCAAATCTTTGCTGAAATTTTCTTAGGGATGTACAGATTAACCTATTTAAATTAACAATCACATTTTTCCCCCTAAGAATTCATGAAATCTCTCATTCTATTCTACTTTAAAATAATTCTCCAGCATTTAAGATTTCTAATGTTGTAGAGTCAATTCACATTATTTACAGATTCCAAATTTGCTAATTCACCTACTTGCAAACATTTATTTGGAATTTTCAAGTCATTCTCAAACATAAGTGGAGAGGCAAAAATAATTGTGAGCTGATGTGCACATTCTCAGCTAAGGGAGAACAAGGCAATGCTTTTGTTTCATCTCTCATGATGCAAATAAGTGTTCTTTTTTGCGTTATTTTCAGCACCACGTTTTCTGATTTCATTTATGTTGTTGCTGCTGGAAAAGCCACTGTTTAAAATGGCCCTGGAGCATAGGGCTGATGAGTCCAGCATGCTTCAGTGCTAGAAAGCTGTGTGTGCCTTACAGAGAAAATATGTGTGTTTGACATTAGACCTGAGTTATAGTGGTCTTGTCATAAACTTAGTGTTAATGAACCCACAATATACATTAAAGGAGGTATATTTAAATAAAACTTACACAAAATATGCTATATATTGGTCAGTTTGCAGAAATTTTGTAACTATAGTCTCACCAGGAGCCTAACTATGTATGTCTCCTAGGAGCGATGCTTCATTATTCGCTAATTTAATGTTTGCAGAGGTTTTATAGAACAATGAGAATTTATTGTATATAATTTTGACCAAATAGAACTTAAGCTCCTTGATTGATAAACTATAATTTCTTTGATGACAGATCATAGAAAACATCTAACATCGTTCGATTTTCACAAAGCTAAACAACAATGAAACTCAATCTACATAGATTCACAGGCATACACCAAAAAATACTATCAAAAGTTGTTTGTAATTGTAATTATTGTAATTACTGTAAACAGGTTAAAAAATAAACAGGAGATCAAAATAATGTGTTTGGATGGCTAAATGTGTGATGTGGTTTACAAATTCTGATTTAGTGGATTTATGTGGTAATATATAGATAAAATACACTGATATCCCTATCTATCTATCTTTCTATCTATCTATCTATCTATCTATCTATCTATCTATCTATCCATCTCTGGCAACCTACCTTGCTTTTGACATGTGATAATTTTTTTTATTGTAAGAAGGGAATAAATCTGCTATACCTCAACCTCACTAGGACAGGCATAAAGGATACTTAATTTTATTTTTTTAAAAAGTCTGCAATATTTTGTTATGCTCTTCTTAACGTACATTTCAAAGGAAAAATAACAACAAAATTTAATTATTTCCTTATCACTTGTCTTTCAAAACAAGCTTCAACATAGCTAATCAAAATGCTTCTCTTTCCTTGCGTTAACAAATAGTGTTCCAATAACTGTTCCAAGACAGTAGACATGCTACAAAGAAAATATCTCTATAATATCTTTTAGAGCACTGAAAAATTAATCAAAAATGGAGGATGTTTCAATGACAAGTACATTAATCTCTAAGCAGCTATGTTGATATTTCAAATAACATATTCTCTAAATATTTCCCACAACATTATAAAATTAATCATTAAAAAAGTATTTTTTGCTGTTGTTAAGGAAAGAGGAAATCAACTGTTTTAATGCATTACCTGGAATGACAAAACAGAATGCAGAAAAATGCCACAGGGACCTCAAATATATATCATCAAAGACCACATCCCTGATCAAAAATGTATTGCAAAACAAAGTGTGTAATTGATTGTCAACTAGCTACGATTCACTTAAAAAAAAATTCTTTAAATGCTCCATTATATAAACCAGAATATAGTAACTTAATGAATGCGAGCTTAACGGATTTGATATATGGAAATCCATAATTAGGAACTTTCACATCACTCGTATCACAGTGGGTACTACATTTAAACAGTACTTTTTTATATCCTTTACACTTTTTTCCTACTAGAGAATCTTTATTATTATTTGCCTTATAGAATTCTTGGGCAAATATTTATAACAATTTGAATCGATGACCTAGGAAATTGCCAGAATATTTTATTAATTTTTCAGAGTTCTTCTATTTTATAATAAAAGGAAAATATATCTTTGTGCTCATAAAAGATTAGACATAATTGTATGTCAGTGTATTTAAATTGCAAGCATATTTTCAAGTTTCTTTAGGAATGAGAATGTGAAATGTTATAAGCAAATTTCACAATACAAAATAAATGTTTTGAGAGTGATGAACTGTAAACTTTGATATTGTATCAGTCGTTAGATTATATTAGAATATTAGATTAGCCATTACTGGATCCAAAACAGATATTTAATTTTTATTTGGTAAACTTATTTGTCCTTTCTCATTTATGTTTTTAACTAGACTCAGAGCTGAAATAGCTGGTAGCTATGTTATGACAACACAGGTTTATGGCAGGGAAGTCTACAAGTCTTCATTAAACACAATGTGTTTGTCTGTAAAATTACTACATGTGTGTATCATGAAATATAGATTAATACATATTGTTTTAGTGACTTGTGCAGCATTATAAGATTTGCTCTGTTAAATATAAATTGGTAGCAATAATAGAGGAAGAGCTGAATTTTAATATGTTGAAATGACTATCTAGGACAAAAGTCCATGTGGAATTTTTCTTCTACTGTATCTGGTTCAAGAGAAGCATTGTATGAGGGTAACCCCCCCAAATCCTGGAGTTTATTTGTTTTAAAATGTGTATTTATTCTTACATGTTTAAACTTCAGTCACCTTCAGAATACTCTTTATCCGATACAATGCACTTATCAAAATACTTTTCCACTGCTTGGTTTTTGAACTCGTAAATTTGGGTGGCTTCTAGTGCTTCTGCTGTTTTTTGTTTCACCTCTTCCACATCAACAAAACATTTCCTTTTGAGGATTTTTTTTCATACGAGGAAACAACAACACACAAGTCTCTCTGGGAAAGATCAGGTGAATAGAGAGGGTGGGTCACAGAGGTCATACCATTTTTGATCAAAAACTGTTGGGCGGGCTGTTTATACAAGTCACCCATCGTGAAATGGGCAATGTGTTGAAAGAATCTCAAAAAAGTAAAAATAAAAATCACTGAAACCAAACACAGCCTCCCACAACAAGGCTAGCTGGTACACTGATGCCAGTGGGTCCCTAGGACACTTAACTACTGAAGGAAGCCTGTACTGCAAGGGACCCACCCTCCAAGTGTAACTCAGTTTTTTGGAGGTCCCCCTTTGTGTATTACTTTTATGAATTATCACAGTTCTCGTGCTACTAAAATACAATTTTACTCCCTAGGTCTTGGGACAGGGATGGCATATAGTAGAACATTTTAAGAAACTTATATAACTAACTCACATCAAAAACATTTTGCTAACAATAGTCATAGATATCAGCAATAATAATATATTGTAAGATTCATTTTTAGTCACTGAATGATTACTCTATTGTTAACCTTTCATTTGTCACAAAATTTGATTAAAAACAGCTGAATGTCTACTTTTCTATTTGCAGCTCTATTTTCATTTTTTTCTATTTGTTATTTTTTATTTCTATAAAAATTTTAATATGTAACATAAATTTTACACATAGATTTTAAAGTATAATCTGTGTCTTACTTCTGCTCTTCTTTTTACCCTTCTGACTTCCTTCATTCTCAACCTTAAGAATTTTGTGTTATAATTAAGAATAAATCAGATTTTTGTTAAGGAATTAAGAATATGTACACATTTTTCTCTACTTTGGGAAAATTTGTGCACCGAGTGCTTCTGTTTTTTGAAAATTCAACCATTGAAAATAGATAGCAATCCTTTTTAAAGTGCATTGATTATATTTCAGTTTATTGATATCTATTGGAACATTTTTATTTGTTTAGTATATCAGTTAAAATTGGGCAATAAACAGCCGTGAGAGTTGGTAAGGCTGATTTTTGGTGGGTTTGATGCAGACCTAGGAGTCCACAGGCAGGCAGTTAAGATGAGATGAAGGATGAGAAGTTGTCATAGTCTGCTTGTATTGCAGTAAAAGAAATACCTGAGTCTGGGACGCTTACAAAGAAAACCCGCTCATGGTTTTGCAAGCTGTACAAGAGGTAAGGCGCCAGCTTATGCTACCGGTGAGGGACTTGTAAAGCTTTTACTCATGGTGGAAAGTGAAGGGACACTGGTATCATATGGTGAGAACAGAAGGAAGCAAGAGAGGGGAGGGAAATACCAGGCTTTTTTAAACAATTGGTTCTCCTGGGAACAAATGGAACAGGAACTCACTTATTACTAGAAGGATAGCACCAAGCCATTCATGAGGGAGCTTCCTCGGTGCCAAACACCTCCCTCTAGGCCCCATCTCCAACATTGGAGATCCAATTTTAACATTAGATTTGGAAGGGGAAAACATCCAAATTATATTGAAAGCAAGCAGAGCACAAATGAGCTGGAATCCACAAACATGTGTATTTTTCCCTGCAGATGAACTGGAATTTGTATCAGTTCTTGTTGTCTCTTAATTTATGGTGTGAGTGTCCTGTGGAGGCCAGAATTCTTCATCACAGGGCTACAGACACTACTCTAGCCCAGAAGTCATTGAAGCTGAAGTGGCTGGTCTGGCCTAACACCAACACCAAGAAGGTGAGTCAGCCGGTAAGCAACAAGGTACATGAACTACAACATGGCTGCAGGTTCGCTTTCAGCCTCAACACTTCCCAAAAGGATATTTTTTGCAACCCCCACTGGCTGAAAGTAGACACATCCGTGTCCTTATTGGCAGGAAAGAAACCAGTGGATCACCCACTTACACACTAGTGAAAATGTAAGATAGGACTAAATTTGCATGATGTAAGCCTGCAAGAGTCTCTAGAACATGAGAACCCAAACTTGTACTTATGACAGTGCAAATTATATTTTATTGATATGAAAGTAAATTTTGTTTTATTTGCGACAAAAGGACGATTCAGAATAAAATATTAGAGTTCTATTTCCACCATCTCTCTGCTAATCACCTGCCTTACCGCTCTCCTCTAGTTTTCCACACATTCCACTCCACTGAAGTTACACTGGTCTCTTGGCTGTTTCCATAACCACTTTTTCAGGGACAAATTGTGTTGCTATTCCTTCTGACAGGAATGTCTTACAACAGATATCTCCAGGTTTATTTCTTGTGTCCTTTTCAAGGGGACCTACCTTATACTCTAGTTCACTGTGACAACCCTCCACATCATCACTTCCTAATTTCCATTCATAATATAATGGAAATTTCTTCGGATACTGTTATCCATCTTACATACTATATCTTTTACTTTATCTAGTAAGTCCCCCTACATACAAACCTTCAAGTTGCAAACTTCCAAAGATACAAATGTGCATTCACATGTCTGATCATATAAGTTAGTTCATGTGTCTGCTGTACTTTGTCACAGGCGTGCACCCTCTATAAATGATTGTGCTATTGTGCACATAATGTACTGTAAGGTTAACACTGTTTATTTTTTGTGTTTACTTGTTTTTTAATGTATTATTTGTGTGAAAAGTATTATAAACCTATTACAGTAGAGAACTAAAGAGTATATTGTGCTAGTTGGTTACCTAGGCTAACTTTGTTATACTTATGAACAAATTGGACTTAACAAACACGTTCTCAGAGCAGAACTCATTCTTACATGGGGGACTTACTATATATGTATAGGTAGACACTAGACAAGATATGCAGTTTATGAACATGTATGAATATTCAATATGTATGAATATTCAATAATACATATTCATGCACGATATATCTTGTCTAGTGTCTGTCTCCACCCACTAAATAGTACGCTCGATGAAAATGTTTTTGCCTGTTTCTCTTCATTACTCTATTCCAAACACTATGAGTGAGTCTAGAACATAGCATGTAGCCAGGCTCAGTGGCTCAGCCTGTAATCCCGCGCCTTTGGGAGGCCGAGGTAAGTGGATTGCCAGAGCCCACGGGTTCGAGACCCGCCTGGGCAGCTTGGTGAGACCTCATCTCTACAATAAATCAAAAAATTAGCTGGGCGTGGTAGCACGCGCCTGTAGTTTCAGCTACTTGGAAGGCTGAGGCAGAAGGATCGCCGGAGCCCAGCAGGTCGAGGCTGCAGTGGCCGGGAGCGGCCACTGCACTCCGGTCTGGGCGACAGAGTGAGACTCCAACTCAAAAATAAAAAATAAAGCAAACAAACAAACAAAAAGAACATAGCATGTGAGTAACAGTGTTTTGCTGGGTGTGTGTAGATTATAAAGAGAATTTATAAAGACCAGGAATATCTCAAAAATATACTTTAGTAAATAGTCACTTTCTTTGAAAACAGAAAACGTGAATGCATTGATGAAAAAAGGAATTTGCAATCTATTGCTCTAGTCACTTTGCATTGTTGACATAAAGTAGCTAATGAAAATTGCAACCAAATTTTCTTATACTCTTGGAGTTATAAGATTATGTGTGTGTGTGTAGTGCCTTTTAGTGTTCTAAACAAATATAATTAAGGTCCATATAATTGGGCATTTTTTTTCTGTTATCAGACAATGGCTTTTATGCACACAAGTATCCTTGCAATATTTTTTATGATTTCTTATTTCATCAATGCTTGTTCTTTTCTGACTAGGCATAATATAAATAGTCATTGATACCCCACTTTATACCGACTTTCGCATGAAAGTTTTTGAATGTAGCCGTACAGCGCTTTTAAACTAATACCATCTATTTGTTCTTTATGTTCATTATGTATTATACAGAATTTAATTCATTGATATTCAGCATGACAGACTGAAAAACAAATGAGCCTTTTGGTAGTCTTGTATTTTCTATTTTTCTATCTAATACTATATTACTATAATTACTATAAAATATGCACCTGCCCATCTTAAGCATTTTGCTGAAAGTGTGTGCGTGTGTGTGTGTGTATGTGTGTGATGTGTGTGTTTGTGTAAAGTTCAGGATATACTTGCATCTGTATTGGCTCTTTAATCTCATATTACACCACATATAGATTGCATTATTGCCCCCAAGCTAGGTATCCTATATACGGTGTCAGTGTCTGGTACTTTAGATACAATCTTGTATAATATAGGAAGACAATTGTTAAAGAGATAATAGACATGTGTCCACCCTACCTACTAAAATAGGAAATATCAAATATATTTATTATAAAATATGAAATATGCAATTTTATGTGTACATATCATTTTCTTCTTTCCAAAATTGGATACTACTAATTAAACTGGGTTGATTGTTTGACCAAATTTGCTTTCACTCAAGATTGTTTTAAGTCAGGAACAAAGAAAATTCTGTTGTTTGGTTCAGATACATATTAGAAGTAGCAAAAACTACAGTAGCTATATGACTTCATCTTTTACTTGTACAGTATTCCATTAAATTTTTATCATTTTAAACAATATCCCTACTTTCATCCTCAAGCTATCTTTTCTCATTTTATCATGAAGAAAAAAATATACCTAGCTAACAACATTGGGAGGAAAACGTTATTAACTAGAACGTAATAGAGCACCTTTCTATATTTCCTACAGAGACATGCACATTGAAAACAAAATCAATTGTGAGCCATTAAAGCACTGTTCTACAACTCCATAATTTCTGCAGATTCGTAGTTTGTTTGTTTTCAGCAGCAAATCAGTAATGTGTTCTCTGAGAAACAAGACTGCCAGGGTTATAATTAGACTTTAACAAAGTCTAAGTTGAGAATCACCCAAATAAAAATAGATGGAAATAAACTGCAAAAAAAAAAAAAAAAAGACAATATATTTTTTAAAAAAGGAATGAGAGAAACGGAATCAGTGTAAACCTATTAGTTAGAATAAATGAAGCAATATCAATGTTAAAAGCATACAGTATGGGATCAAAGGGAATCTGGAAGGTAAATTGATTTAGGACTGTTGCTTTTACTTTCAGAAGATGAAAGTTTGTATGGAGAAAGTATGATGAAGAACAGAAACTTCCCAGTAACATACATGCAAATTACTGTTTTTGCCACAATATGTTTTTCCCAAAAGATATGCGATTATTCAATTACGTATGCTTGCACACTACAAACATTTGTTGAGTGCTAACTGTATAATAGGGTCCGGTTTTATATTGGGCATAATGAAAATAATAAACTTCACTTCTTTCTTCTGCTCAAAGTAGTAAAGAGAGTAATAGAGACAGTCACATGAACAGATTAGGGGACAATCCTTCTTTGGTGTTAAGTAACTGTGTACCGGGTATAGGCAGCAAAAAGGGGATAAGATAAATAGGGGTTAGTTTAGTTTACCCTGGAATCAGGTTTCATAAACAAGGTGAAAAATCAATGTGAAACCTAAAAGATGATACAGTGATCTAGAAGTAGAGTGTTTAGGCTGCAACATGAAAGTGTAGTGTATATTTCAGGAAGAAAGAAAATCAGTATAATAGTTGGAAAAAAAAGTTTGTCTCATTTGTTAAACTGTAAAGTTATATACGTATATATGAATATATGTGTATATATTAATATATATGTATATATGAATGTTTGTATATGCACGTGAATGTGTGTATATGTATATATAATGTATGAATGTGTGTATATATGGAGTAGATATATATGAATATTTGTGTATTTATGAATGTGTACATATATATGACTATGTAAATATATATGAATGTGTACATATTGATATATAAATGTGCGTGTGTATATATATAAATATATATATAAATGTGTGTATATGTATGAGGTTACACAAATGTAATTCTCTAGCAATTTTATATGAGACCAATGCACTGACAAGGTTTACCAGCGTAAACTCTGATAGCTATAGTATGGGGCATAAAAAAAGAACTCAAATTTCTAACAGGGAAGATATCTAAGTTAATAATTTAGGAGTTCAGTGACTCAGCCTTTCATCCCAGAAATTTGGGAGGTCAAGGCAAGAGGACTGCCTGAGCCCGGGGGTTTGAGACCAGTCTGGGCAACGTGGTGAGATCTCGTCTCTACAGTAAATCACAAAAACTAGCCAGGTGGGGTGGCATGTGTCTGTAGTTCCAGCTACATGGAAGGCTGAGGCGGAAGGATTGTCTGAGCGCAGTAGGTTGAGGCTGCGGTGGCTGTGAGCATACCAGTGTACTCCAGCCTGGGTGGCTAGAGTGAGACCCCAACTCAATAATAATAACATTATTATTATTATTATTATTATTATTATTATTATTATTATTTAGGAGTTCAAGTAGGGTCTCATACTTTTCTGTAAATTTTCGTATATTAAGTTTGTAGGCCACATAGTCTCTGTCACAGGTACTCGACTCTGCCATTATGGTGGTAAAGCAGCTATATACAATTACAAATGAATGGGCAAGGTTGGTCCTAATAAAACCTTACAAAAACCCATGGAAACTGGATTTGGCCCACAGGCCATGGTTTGCTGATCCCTGATTTAGGATAAGAAGAAGTCATAAAACTGTTTCAAACAAGGGTCTGATATAATAATATTTATTTACATCTGGTATAGATGCAAAAGGGTTATAAGTGCTGTAGGAATCCAGGTATGTGGAACACTTGGAAGGCTAAGCCATATTTCAGGGCAAAATACCAGCTTGGAGTAACCTAGGAGTACTGAATATGAGTGAGATCAGATATATGTGGCATAAAGATAAAATCTACAGGATTTAGCGATGAATGGAGATTAATGCAAGGAGAATGAATGATACAGGAACCCTGAAGGTTTATGGCTTGGATGACTTGAAAAACAGTACTCTTCACGGAGAAAGTCATTAGAGAAGAAAACCATATTCTGGGGACTGGATTTGCATTCATACTAGGAGAGATAGTGGGATGAAAATGATGATTATATACGTATAAAACCTTTAGTTTTACATTTTGACAAAGTTGTCTCGTGGTCATTTGTGACACTAAAGAGAGGTTCTTGCCTATAAATAACACCTTAAGTATAATAGAACTTGCCAGAAACCATGAAAAGTACCAAATCTTATATATACTATCCTTTTCATATGCATACCTATGATAAGGTTTAATTTATAAATTAAGTACAGTAAGAGATTAACAATTACTACTACCAAAATAGAACTATTAAAACAATATATTTAATAAAAGTTCTGTCGATATAGTCTCTCTCTCTCTCTCTCTCTCTCTCTCTCTTCCCTATTGCATTGCACTCATCTATTTTCTAACCTCAGTGGACCTCTGGCGTACTGCACCCATAAACAAAACTGCAGATAAGGGGGGATGCACTGTAGTCATTAGCATGTAGGTGATATTTTATGTCATGATTAAATGAGCTGAAAAATGTAAGAGTAATTCCTAAGAGAAATAAAAATTGACCTTCCGTAAAATTCAGCAATACCTCTCCTTGGAATATACCTGGGAGAAACATAAATTATACTACAAAAAAGACACCTGCACATGCATATTTATAACTGAACTATTCACAATAGCAGAAACATGGAACCAACCCCACTGCCCATCGAAAGTGGATTGGATAAAGAAAATGTGGTGTATATACATGATGGAGTATTATGCAGCCATAAAGAAGAACAAAATCATGGAATTTGCAGCAAATTGGATGGAGTTGGAGACCAACATACTTAGTGATCTTTCACAGATTCAAAGAACTTAATACCGACGGTTCTCACTCTTAAGTGAGGTGAACATTAATCACAATAACACAAGGGAAGGATTGGCAGTAAATGGACACTGTCAGAGGAGGGAAGGAGGGAACGAGAGAGGGAAAGAGGACATAGCATTGCAGAAGAGTACCTGGTCTTAAACCAGGGTAAGTAAGGGTCAGTTGGAGATCAAAATTGGCCTGCATGAGCCTGTTTGTGTGACTAATCCTGACTTGTACCCCACATATCTATAACAATACAAAACATATAAATCAATAAATATAAATAATTATCGATTCGGCACTATTTTCTCCCTGCCTTCCTTCTAGTACTCTTATTAACAAGTGATAAACCTTTTAGCTTCTTTCATGCATTCTGAATATTTCTTTTATACTTATCATTGTAACATCTTTATATTTATTTTTCAAGTCTTCCATTGTTTTTAGTTGCATGTAATTAACTGGTTGCCCATGTATTTATTCAAGTCTTTTTATTTCTTCTTAAACTTTCTTGTTTTTCAAATATGTTTGACCATTTTAAGTCCCTTTTTACTTATATTTTCAATCAATTATTTTATTTGGTCAATTACACTACACATACCAACATGTGCCTGTGGTCTTTCACTGTACTTCTCTACTCATGTGAGTGTGACTATATTCTCTTTTATCTGTTTGCCTCTTGGTCATTTTGCCTTTGATTCTATGTGTCATGACCTTTGTGAGCTCATGTTCCTTGTAATTTTCATTTATAATGATTTTTGAGATTTGTTTTGAAGACTGTGTTCTATCCAAAATAACTTACACCTTGTTTATTCACTTTCTTGGTGACAACAAAGTTTAAACAATATATTTCCTGAGTTTTTTAGAAATACATAGAACTTGTGAATTCAGATGTCCTGTCCATGTAAAGTTTTTGATTTTTTTATTATTATAAAACTGTGGGGTACAATTCAACATTAGGTATACAAACATTGATTATGAAGGTACCCTTGTTGATGAGGTATGCCCCTCCCTCTCCTAGCAATTTCCCTGAACTGCCGATCCCACTCCCCCTCTCCTGACAGTTTCCCACTACTGCCAGTCCCTTTCTTATAGTATTATGATAATTGTTCATGAGTGAGAATATATGATACTCTGTTCTTTGTTTCTGTGGTAGATCACTAAGTATGATAGACTCTAAATCCATCCAAGTTGCTGCGAAGTCCATATATTTGTCCTTATTTATGGCTGCATGACATTCCATTGTGTATATGTACCACATTTTTTTAATCCAGTCCAGCTTCACTGGGCAACATGGTTGGTTCCATGTTTTTGCTATTGTGAATAGAGCTGCAACAAACATACGTGTGCAGGTATCTTTTTTTGTAAGATGATCTGAGTTCCTCCTGGTATATTCCCAATAGGAGAACTGTGGAGTCATATGGAAGGTCAATTTCTAGTTCTTTCAGAAGTCACATTATCTTACAAAGAGGTTGCACTAGTTTGCATTCCCACAGCAGTGTAGAAGCATTCCTTTTTCTCCACATCCTCCTCAGCACCTGTTGTTATTTGTTTTATTAATGATGGCCATTCTTACTGGGGTTAGGTGGTATCTCCATGCAGTTTTGATTTGCATTTCTATGATGATGAGTGAGGTTGAGCACTTTTTCATTTGTCTGTTGACTGCCTGTATATCTTCTTTTGAGAAGTGTCTATTCATGTCTTTTGTCCAATTTTTAATGGGGCTATTTTATTTTCCTTTTGGCACATTTGAGTTCCTTGTAGATCCTAGATGTTAGGCCTTTGTCAGAAATACAGTTGGCAAATATTTTTTCCCATTCTGTGGGCTGTCTCCCTGCTCTCTTGATAAATATGTTTTCCCCTGGCCTATGATGCAAAGTATGACAAGAATATTTTATTTCCATCCCCCTTTGCAGATGGATTGTTTATTAGTTCATACTGAAGCTAAGAGAAGAGCCATTAGCAGTCTCAGTTTTCTTTGTTGAGTCTTGTATCAGATTTTGCACAAAATTAGGTCCCAGACTGTGTCCTCTGCTACATCATAACAAAAACTGAAGGCCAATGTCAACAGGATTTGGCAGATGAGTCTTTTTGTATCTCTGGCTTTCTTTCACTTTGTTTTTGGCATCTGAGATGTTTGAAATTATTTTTCATATTATTGATACATGTGTTTTTATTTTTATATAATGTCTTGGCATTTTTCATTGATTTTAGCAGTATCATTAGGATATATCATTTTTTGCATCAGTCTACATCAATGTTTTATTTTTATTACCACTGTATTTGAAATATATTATGTTTTAATTATCTCCTGCTTTTATTTTTGTGGAATCCTCTTAGCCAATTAAATTATCCCAAAGTCCCACTTTCAAAACTTTCCTTCCTCTAATCAACATGTTTAATGGGTTCCTGTACATTTCAAGCTTCATACTATTCAATTCTATTGCTCAAAAAATGTACAGCCTGTTAGGAGTTGAAACATTTTCCTCCCAAAGATATGCTGAAATCCTGATCTCCAGCATCTCTGAGTGCGATCTTACAATTTGTTAAGATGATGTAATACTGGAATAAAGTGGACCCTTAGTTCAATATATATGCTGTTTTCATAAGATGAGAAGAAACATGGTGATACAAATCAAAAAATTTTTCATGTAATGCCAGAGGCAGAGATTTCACTTGCACATCTACAAGCAGAAGAAGACCAAGAGTTGCTGGTAATTAGCAGATGCCAAGAAAGAATCATGGGACAGACTCTCCTTCAGAGTTCTCTAGAAGGCACCAATTTTGCTGGTACCTTATTTTGAACTACTAGTCTCTAGAACTGGGAGAGAAGAAATTTCTGTTATTTTAAACCTTTCAAATTGTGATATAATGTATTACTATAACCCTAGGAAATTACTGTACTTGTCAAAATTAATCTATTTTTGAGATATTTTTATGACAAGTCATCTACACAATTCTCTCATCATCTCAAATATATATCACAACTGCACTATTTATCTACTTTTTCTTTTAAAAGTATATAGTTTCCATTTTTTTTTTTTACCAATTCTGTCCTTTTCTCAACCCATCCATTGTGCTATGCCTTCCTTAGGTGTTAAATCCATCAACAGCTCCTTTTTTATACTGTGCCACACATGTTCACAGATAATCAACATTATTATCATAATTCTTCATGTATATATGTGTAGTTTACCACAGACATATATTTTATTTTTATGCATCACACATACAATTCTGGGCTGGACTCATTTAATGTATTTAATTTAACATAAGCGCACTTCTGAAAAATGGCTACATGACTTGATGATAAATCAGGCCCCACATAAAATCCACTAAAATTTTTCCAAATAAAAGATTATTCCTCTATTAGAAATGTAAGTGACAATAATCAAAATTTAACTTTGGAAACAGTTGATTCCACATATCAGAAAACAGAATTTGAATTACAAATTTCAACATTTCTGATTTTTACAAGTGAATAGAGATAGCATATTTCATTTTTCTTTTTTAAATTATTGTGTGCTTCTGGCATTGTTTGTCTTAAGTCAAACATTTTTGCCCAGATTTTGATCAAGAATGGGGTTTAGCCTGAAAATATTTTTGAATAGTATACAAACTCTGAAAAGTTTACTTCATTTGTTTGATTGAAACTGTGAATATTTTAACATTGAAGTTTAATTCTGATGAATAAAAATAATCATAAATACTAGCTGTTTTCATCAGTGTGAACCAATAACTAGTAGAATATTTTATATTTGACCAAAGTCTATTTAATTTTTGACATTTTAAAATTTGATTTTGTGGCATTATATATTTTAATAAAGCTATTGTTTAGGATTTCTTTTAGTTCTAGGATTAATAGTCTTAAATGTTTTTAAAATCTTAAGACATTTATCTAAAATAAATAACTTATCTAACTTATTTTCCCATGATCACACAGATAACCAGCAAGAAAAGAAATAGTGTTCCACTATCAGAACTGCTGGTTATTTTCATTTTTGGACACCAAGATACTTCCTGCATAAATGCATATATGTGCAAATCTGCAAGTTAGCTAACTGGTTGTTTGTTCATTAATTATGTCCAAATTTTGTTTCATTGTTCTTTGAGTTTTTCTGAATTTATAATTTCACTTTCCTTCTCGAGGTCCTGTACCTATTTCATCTCTAAAAATCACAAGTCAAGAAAGTCCCCGTACAACATTCCACAAGACATAAAGATTCTTTTGTTTTGTAATGTGCGATATTGACCTTAGACTTAGAGCAAGAGGGAATGAAATATCTTCTCATCCTCCTCTGCTTCTTTTTGTAGTAGTGATTATGTACTCAACTGACACCAATTCAAAATCCTAGACAATTAAATGTTTTTTATGACTCTTATATTCCAATTTATCATCCAAATATCATTTGTTAATAAGTAAATGAATAATATACTTCCAGGTCATCAGATCTTAACAGATCAAAATAGAAACAAAAAACAAAAAAGAAAACAAAGAGAATGCTTTGGTCAAAAATGACCCGCGAAAGAGTATTTAGATGTTTGCTAAATTAAATAGTTAATAAGTGTTAACAAACTGAATTCTATTTTATATTGTGTTATATCTTTGTTTAATTGATTGATAAGATTTAACAGAGATGTGGATATTATGTCAAACTAAGGCACTAAGGCACACACTGTCATATGAAGTAGGCTGATAGATTAATCATTTCGCTTCACCAAAATATTTCATATTACACCTTTCCTCATCTCAGCAGACACACACATACACGCATACACTCGTAAAAGCCTTATGAATGAGACCATGCAAAACAAATGAAAAACTCTGTTTCTTGATTTCTGGAGACAGTTTAAAATCTATTAAACACTATTCACCCTTGACGATGCTGTCCATTCCAGATTCTTCAAGATTAGAAAAAGAAGGTGATGATCATTTATAAAATCGGTTCACTGAGCACTGAACAATGGCTTCAGGGAAGGTGAATCTGGCCTGAAAGACAAAAACAAAACCATGACCTGTTGGTTTTCTGGGTCACCGTTCTTTGTGCTATTATTATTGTGTGATGTAAGTCATTTTAAAAAACAAGGAATTGTTGAAATTAGCTTAAACATTAAGGGATTTTCTATTTCTACACAAGATGTAAGGGAAAAAAAAAATAGAGAGTTCAATGCATGTCTATGTCTTTTGTATTAGGAAGTTACAGCTATTATCTGTATATATGATGTGATGCAAAATCACTCATGGGTATAGCGTGACTGAAAACATCTGATGTGTGAGATTCAGTCATCACTTGCCATCTTGTATGTACGCTTAATCTATCTGGTGCTTAGCCATTATTTTCATATCTTGTAGCTTTACCTGATACTCTGTTTTCTGCAAAATGGGTAATGTCACTCGAATCTAAGATGAATATAACATTTCTGGTTATTACATAGATATTTTGCCTGAATGTTTCTTCTACAAAATTGCCAATATCGTCACTGATTTTTGGTTTATGAGAAAACATCATCCAGATGTTATGCTTGTCTTTAATTGCAGTATATTTGTAGGCTGGTCATTTAATAAATTTTATATAGAATCAAATGAAATTTTATGATGTCCCATTTTATGTTTGCAAAATTATTTCACATATCTTCATAATAAACTCATGAGTTAGATGATACACTAAACCTAAGATAAATTGCAAAGCTGAGTGAATCTTTAAAGGTACAGGCCAGAGAAGAAAGAGAAAAATCTGGCATAAGAGAAATGAAAATAGAGAATACCACAAGTATCATCTACTAGAAGCTCACATTATAATATTTGGTGGATATAGAAAACTTAGGCTTGAGTTGAGTCCAAAGTTTCTAAATAAATGGATTTGTTCTATTGAGTGAGGCATAGTCACAACATTTCTAAAATAGATGTATTATGGCATATTTTGGTTTAAATTAGATTAGGATTATCATAAAAAATAGAATTTACAGAGTATATTCCCCTAAGAAAACAGAGGGCTTTAATGGATGTTGAGGTTAGGATGAAACTTAGAAGAGGGGACTAAAAAGAAAGTAAAATATAGGTATATAAACTGGGTAAGAAAACAAGAAATAGGAGAAAGGTTATAGTTTATGGACCTAATAGGTACTCAGAACTCAACAGAGATCCCTATAAATACTAGACATAGAACAGAAAAACAATACCAGAAGTGCATGAACCTGAGTCTATTTATAATATCTTTCCCTTTAATTTTTTTTTTTTAAAGATTGTTTCAGGAAAAAGCTAAAGTCAAAACATTTTCTGCCGAGGTCTAGGAAAGAGTAGGAATTATAATTTAAAACAAATGGCAGCAAATTGAGGGAGTTTGCTCCATTTCACATAACAAAACAAATCCTGGTAGAATCCTAGCTTTAGAATTCTGACATCTTAGTTTATGGTGTACTCCTGTTTTGTTCCATTCCAACAAGATGTGCATCATCTCGGATTGTTTGACCCTCACACATTTTGTAATTCTAATTAGGAATATTGTCTTACCATAGTAGTACTCTTACAGCATTGGCCATTTTTGTAGCTGCAAATGGAAAAACAATAGATTATACTAATAAATAATTAGTAATTATTTCACTTGATGAAAGCACAAGTTTAGGTTTTGTGGATTTTATTTTGATTGTTTTAATTAATTAACTATTTTTAATTGACAAATAACAATTGTGCCTATGGATGAGAAAAGAGAGGTTGATCAAAGGTCACAAAGTTTTAGACTGAAGGAAACTATTACAGTTTCAGTGATCTATTACACCACATAGTGATCAAAGCACAAGTTTTTAGCCAGTTCTTATAGAGCAATGTGTCTGTAGTGCTTCATGAAAAGCCTTCACTGTTGGAATACGAGGCAGGTTGGAAGTGCTGAATGAACTCTCCTATCCTTCCTAAATATTAGGGTATGCATAACAATTCAAATAAATAGTGTTCTGTATTTTCCATGCTTTGAAACTCCCATTTTAAATTAAGAAGATATGAAATGATATTTGGATATCTTAGTGTAATCTTCTGTTTTATCTGTCTGCTGGCAATATATCTGCAATTTATGAGCCAGTTCAGTCATGGTATGCAATAAAAATGTCTTTTGTATTGTCTTTGGGATGAAGAATTTCAACTAAAATTCGAATTCATAGCCAGTCCACACCTGCACGCAATTTTCTTATGTAGCAAATACTCGCATGTACCCCACAACTCTAAACTAAAAGTAAATAAAATAAATAAATAAGAATGTGTGATTATCAGAGGCTCATCTTTTTAAAAATTTTTCTTTTCTTTTTCTTTCTTTTTTTCTTTTTAGGAGGGAAAAGAACTTCAGACATAGAGGATAGCATAACGCCCCACAATTTCATTGGTAGTCACACTCTACCTTTCTACATGTACTAACACACTGATATCTTATAAGTACTTATAAGGAAATTATGATTACTGTACATATTTCAAAGAAGAAGCCGAGATATAGAGAGTTTTCCTTTATAGCAAAGAACATGCAGTTAATAATTATTGGAACTAGAACTCTGAGGCAGTGAGGGTACACATTTTCTGATTTTTATCTCAATGCTACGTGTAATCTAAAATTAGAAATCAGAACATTTCATCAATTTTAGCAACTGCTTCAAAGTTTGAAGGACAGAGCAACAATCATGAAAAGTAAAGTCTCAATGATATTATCTCTTTTGAGATGCAATGAAATGTTATACTGAATAAACTGAAGGTATCATAAGGATATTGATGACCTACTGGTAAGAGAATAGTCATATATACATATAATTTTTACCTGTATATTTATTTATGGACACATAAATGAACATATATAAATTTTATATAGTATATAAACATAAAGAGAAATTTACATATGTGTAGATTTTACATATATGCAAGCTTATGTGTATATCAATACACATATATGTATTTATTCAGACTTTAGTTTAACACACACAGAACACACATATAAATGAGAATGTCACTATATCTTTAAAGAGTAACTGAAATGTCTTCTTAAACTGAAGGCCTGGGTGATAACTGTTCCTACAGTTTTCATTAAAGTCTAAGCTTTTTAACTCATAGCCAATTCAATTTAAATTATTATATAGTAAACTTATATCACTGTGGGTTTAACTTTTCAAAAACAACTGAAATATAAATTCAAAACACATCAATATTCTCTTTAAAAATAGTATGGAAGTCTATATTGTTTGGACTTAATCCGTTCAGATCCATGCAAGTCCCCCCTTCTCCTTTCTGGGAATTAAATGAAGAGACGCTGAATTTCGTTAGTGATTGCTGAATACTCATACATATATGCATATGTAAATAAACTGCCAGGCAAAGGAGATACTAGGGAAATGAGACATCCTAGATAGCATAATAGGGCTGAAATATAGGCTTTACAAAAGAATCTCAGAGGCATGCTATTAAATAATAAAAGCAGATTCACTACATTTCCATTTGCCTGTTGAAAGCAGTAGCCACTGATACAATGCATGACATCTCTTTACCCTACCTTCACCATCAAATTTCAAATAGTTATTAGAGTTACTAATAACAAATAGCAGTTATTAGTAATATTAAATCATGTATTTCCTTGAACAAAAGCTCGCCTGTGAGAGAAGTGGCCTAAGCTGAGCTTTTCATCATATGACATTATTTAGTAGCATGTGTTAAAAACGTAATATCTCTGTAGGCACAAGGAATATAAAACCAAACAAATAAAAAAATAAGAGACTGAATTCGTCCTATTGGAAATAAGGGAGGAGATTCCCACCCCTACTCCCTACCTTTTCTTAGAGTATTCACCTAAGAATACCTATAACTGTAAGTTCTTTCTCTTTTTTGCAAAGTATGGCTTTTTAAAAAAGTTAAATAAGCTTCTTACGAGATTGAACAGCCAGAAATGTCATTCTCAAGGTCCTGAGAACTTTCTCTTGGACATGTAATCAAGGAAGGTAGTGTCCCTGACTCACAGTTTCTTAGTAAGGTTTGGAGCCTGATTTCAGTGGGTCCTTCACTCCAAATTGTGAAACTACCTCCTGTCCTGGGATGTGAAAAGTTTATTTTTCCTTTGGATTGCCAAATTAGCAAACACAGATGCCCACCTCAGTTGGCAGGTGATTGTAGGATGAACTCTGTATGGTAAATGGTGCTGTCAGGGCCTCTTAGTTGTAACGGGTTATACTTACTTCTCTATATTAAAGAATGAAATTTCTTTCTGTCTTTGCAGTCCTTTAGCAGATTGCCTGTGATGCACATCGCATTCTGGATTAATTCCTATTCAGTTCAATAATAAAAATTGTCTTCTTTCACTTCTACATTTGTGG
Organism: Tarsius wallacei; assembly: GCA_963574415.1. Lineage (NCBI taxonomy): Eukaryota > Metazoa > Chordata > Mammalia > Primates > Tarsiidae > Tarsius > Tarsius wallacei. The sequence goes on from CAUYQG010172618.1 coordinate 20,532, forward strand.
AGAGGTTTTCTGGGTTGAGAACATATTTTGTTTTTAATTATATTCCCTCAACAGGGTTCATGCCATAAAGAGGGAAAATTCACTGTTCCTTAGATGAGGTAGACATTTTAAGTGTAAATTTAGTATGTTATCACAGACATAAATTATAACTATGTCTGCCTCATGCTTAATTCTCAGATCTTGTTCTTAATACAAATACTTTGCTAAGAAATATCAGCTTTTTACATTACTTAAAATTTGAACCATCAACACTTTAGAATAATTATTTCATGGAATTTTGTGTGATTATTGCTTGAATTCTTCTTAAATTCCTTTAAAAAGTTCTTTTTTATAATATAATTACATGGAATATATAATTATATGACTTAATTATATATAATTCATAACTGATATATCAAACATATAAACATATATAAAACCTAAAACATATAAACCATAAAGTGAAAACATGTATAGAATATATAAACAAACATAAAATATATATATAAATTCCAAATTATGAAGCAAAATAACAATAGCTTCTTTTTTCCCCTTAACTTGATTAGTGATAGACCTTGTACTGCTTGATAGTTTAAGTGTGATGTTGAAATTCTGGTATAGCTTTCTCAGGTCACGACAGGAAGCAGTGAAGCAAAAAAAAAGGGAGAGAAGTCCCACAAGCCAGCCATGCCTCACTGCTCATTGCATTTGACATGCTTCATGATGAGTGAGGGATTCACAGGGCTATGTGCAGCTTCACTGCAGCCAGACATAATTAGATCAGTGAATATATGAAGTATAGCTACTTAAAAATCATTCCCAAATTGACTCACAACTATTTACACGCACACACATGTGCAATATGAAGATCTTTAGCAAAATGGGGGCGTTCATATTTACCAATATTTTTCCTGGAGCATATCTCTAACGATTAAATGATGTGTTCTAAGATTCGTATTTTGCCTTTTCTTCTCAAGTGCGCCAATCTACCTTTTCAATTTTACACAATGAACAAATAAAGCAAAGCCATTTGTTACAGAGTACTATTTTTGCACATTAGACAAAAGTAGTGTCTCTTTTGACATATTTCTTAAAAGTTTGTTTTAATATTAAAATGAAAACTCTTGTTTTCTGGTCTGTAAGAGCAAACAGATGAAATCAAGTAAAGAGACTGGACATTAAAAAATTAGAATTTTAGATAATGCAATTTTAAAATGCAAGATCAAAGTTAATTTTGGACTATACTGTTATCAACGTTAATAAGCTTTTGGTGAAGTACAGGAATTCATAAGAAAATTATGTCTTTAATCTGGTTTAAAATTAACATCGCATCACAACTCTGACACCATTATTTACTAAGTTTACTGAGTTAAGACCAGCTAGATTTAATATTTTTTGATGATTAGACATGGGGAACTGTAAAAATAATTAACAGCTTAGTTATGAAATTATACATAGGTCTCCAGTGAGGCAATCTATCTATAGACTAATCTAGCACAATGTTGCTAACTCACCATGGATCTTGAGTGGTTATTTGACATCTCTGACCTTCAAATTCCACAACTGTAAAATCAGAAGACTAATCCTACTTTTCTTATTCACCTCCCAATGTTTCATTGTTTGCTCATTCGTTTTTATTGTTTCTTTTTAATTTTCCCTGAAAATCAAATGAGATACTCTGTCAAAACAACTTGTGAAATTTAAAGAAATACCCAGATAGTGTTACTTACATTTGCCCCTTTTTCAAGCTATCTTGTATATAAGTACCCAACTTGTGCTTCTTTAGCAGGTATTTCAGATATCCAGTGCTCAGTAATTCTAGACTTTTTTCAGAATTTCAGCGGCTCTAAGAGTTTGACAGGAGACATGACCCAAGAAAAAAGAAAGTCAGAGGAGTGTGCATTTCATTACTGCTGAAAGAAACTTGCTTAAAAACAGTTAGGGTTCTTCTTTTTGGCTCTACAATAGAATGTTCTTTCTAGCCTTTCTTAAGTTTTCTATTCTTTTTTTATGTTTTAAAAATCCTCAGATGTGCATAATCCAAGGACAATGCTCATAATACTGTGTTTGCACATCACTAGTGAAAGGTAAGCCAAATCAGAAATGAAACAGCACGACTACAATTAGAGACAGCACTGTTATACGTTCCAGGAAACTGCTTTAAGTCTTTTTTATACATATAGAGCAATATGGAGATAAAAATTTGTCAAGTAAATCCTCAAGGAAGATTGAATAGAAACAAAGTACTGAAGTGTCCATCCAAGTAGGCGTTGTGTCCACTGTCTTAGTCAGTTCTGGCTGCTATAACAAAACACCATAAACTGGGTGGTTTACAGAAAACAAATAATCATTTCTCAGAATTCTCGCAGCTGGGAAAGCCAAAATCAAGGCTCTGGACATCACCATCATTCTGGTTCATAGACGTTTAACTTTTCACTGTATCCTTTCATTGCAAAAGATCAAAACTCTGATCTCTTTAGCCCAGGGATCCCCAGCTCCCAGGACACAGAACAGTGCATTTCATGGCCTGTTGACTGTCCACACAGTAGGTGAGCATCAGGGGAGAGGAACTCTATTGACTGTCACATCAGCAGGGGCATTAGATTCTCATAGAAGCACAAATTATTTTGTGAACTGCACATATGAGGGATCTACGTTGTATGCTCCTTATGATAATCTGATGCCTGATGATGCCTTCCCACACCCCATCCATGAAATAATTGTCTTCCACCAAACCAGTCCCTAAAGGATTAATCCCTTTCATAAGGGTTCCATACTTTTGAACTCTCATTACCTCCTAAAGGCCCTATCTCCAAATATCATTACACTGGGGATTAGCTTTCAATATCTACATTTTAGAGAGGAATAAGTTCAGATCACAGCATGTACAAACATGTGAAGTGATGAGAACGCTGAGCGATTCTGTTGAAACAATCCCTTTCAATAATTGCCTTCGTGAAACTTCAGAATATGTAACATTTTTATTTGTGTAGATCTCATATTTCTTAAAAACATCGAGAAAAGTGACAATAAGAATACCAACAAAAGGTGAAATAGAAATCAAAACAAAACATTAGTATAAGATAAATATAAGAAAGAAATGAAGACCACAAATTCATGGGTCATAAATTAGTTTCTAATTGTATGCTTAGAAATAAGCAGACAAGTAAAAAGAATAACACATAGTCACTTATGGAATAGTTGTCATCAGAAAGAGAAAAAAAATTGGCTCCTCAGGGGATATAAGTTATACCTTGCAGACTTCTTTTTTTTTTAAACCTTTTTATGTTGTGTTTTTATTTTAGTATTACGTTTACAAGCAAAAACTAATTAATTTTATTGAATTTCAATGTAACATTTTTCCTTTTATTGTACCTGTTTTTATATCAGTTTAAGATCTTTGCTCATCTCAAGTTCTTTTTTTTTTTTCCTCTTTCAATTTTTATTTAAAACTCTGAGGTACAATTCAGGGCTAGGTATACAAATATTCACCATGCGGTTACCCTTATTGATGAGGTGTGCCCCCTCCTTTCCCAGGCAGATATTTGAACTAATGTCAATTCCACCTCCCCATGCCCCCACTCCCCTCCTCACAGTTTCCCGACACTTTCAATCCTCTTCTTATAGTAACACGGTAGTTGTTTAAGGTCCATTTATGAGTGAGAACATGTGATACTCAGCTCTTTGTTTCTATGAGAGATCACTCAGTATTATAGACTCTAAATCCATATAGGTTGCAGTGAAGTTCATGATTTTGTTCTTCTTTATGGCTGTGTAGTATTCCATTGTGTATATGTACCACATTTTTTTAATCCAGTCCTCTTTTGATGGACAGCACGGTTGGTTCCATGTTCTTGCTATTATGAACAATTATGCGATAAACATAAGTGTGCAAGTATGTTTTTTATAGAGTGACCTTAGTTCTTCCAGGTATATTCCCAGTAGGGGGGTTGTGGGTTCATATGGAAGGTCGATTTTTAGAACTTTTAGGAATCGCCACACTGTTTTCCACAGAGGCTGAACTAGTTTGCACTCCTACTAACAGTGTAAAAGTGTTCCCTTTTCTCCACATCCTCTCCAGCATCTGTTATTTTTTGAGTTATTGATGATGGCCATTCTGACTGGAATTAGGTGGTATCTCAGTGTAGTTTTAATTTGCATCTCCTTGGTGACTAGTGAGGCTGAAAATTTTTTCATATATCTGTTGGGGGCTCTTATGTCTTCTTTTGAGAAGTGTCTATTCATATCTTTAGCCCACTTTTTAATAGGGCTGTTTGTTTTTTTTCTTTTCAGCGTGTTTGAGTTCCTTGTAGATCCTTGATGTTAGGCCTTTGTCAGACATGGAGTTGGCAAATATATTTTCCCCAGTGTGGGCTGTATCCCTGCTCTCTTGATGGTTTCTTTGGCTTTGCAGATCCCGAAGTACCCAGACCATAAGGGATAAGATAAACAATTGGGACCTCATTAAACTGACAAGCTTCTGCAAAGCCAAAGAAACCATCAAGAGAGCATACTTCTACAAAAAAAAAACAAACAAACCACAAAACAAAACAAAAGAAATAACGAAACTTAAATCTTCACCTGAGGCTCTATCTAAGGCGCCCAGAGTGATAATTCTTTTCTCCAGTTTTCCTGCAGGTAGTGGAATTACAGATTTCAAATAGCTAGATAGTATAACTTTTTTTAGACACCAGCCAGGGATTTAACACTAAAATAAAGCTCAGTGAGCTTATGTCTGTGTGGTCTGGTCTCTTAAGAACAAACAGAAAATATCTAGAGGAGTGGCTAGATTGGAAATCATCCAAACCACTTAATGAAGACACTTTCTCGAATCCAGTGTATTTATTTGGACTGAAGAACATAGATGGGCATATTCTCAGATGAGAGCCCAGGGCACAGACTCTGAAATGATGATGCATTTTTAATGTGTTCATATGTATTAAAAATCAGACGATGAAAAAATGCAATTAAACATTTCTTAAGAGTTGATGGCTGGTTCAATTTAGACCCAAAGGTGGTCCAAAGTAGTTGGTGAAGGTCAGGTCAAGTTTTATGTTAAGTACACATTTATTTTGTACATAGAAGTTTAATCAGATTAGCATCAAAACTCCAGGGAATTCATTTCAGTGTGTATTTCTTCCTGCTAACATAGAGTTCAAATGCATGGTGTTATACTTTCTGAACAATAACAATTCTCTATACTAGCCTCGTAATTATTTTTTTATCACCGATATATAATATTTATGTGGTTATCAGATAATAAATATTTTAAATAGCGCTGTTTTATAAACTATCATAAACTGAAAGTATCCGCTAAGAACAACTTATATCTAACTTATTGAAGCATATTTTTGTTCCTGCCTACTCCCCAAACAATAAGTAGACAAACTACCTTTGACATATATCGGTATATGCTATGGTCTGAATTTACATCCCTCCAAAATTTCTATGTTGAAATATATTGAAACACATTTATATCGTGAAAGCTAATCATCAGTGGATATGAGTGATATGAAGTCAAATTTAGACATACAGCACTGCCGATATTGGGATAGTAGTTACAATATTTCCAATGATTTCTGGATTGTATGTCCCAGCCTCCTTTGCAGTTGGGTGTGGCCACATGACTGAGAGTGAATGGGAGTAAGTAACATCACTTCCAGGCCCAGAAAAAAACCCTTCCATTCGTGATCTTTCCATCTTCCAGATGGACATTGATGCCTCGGAAATTCTTGGAGGACACATGTTGAGAGTGCGGTGTCACCGGCTTTCTTCTATTATTACTTCATAAAACAGAATAATTGTAACTTGTTTCTGCCTTGATGTGAATACCTGACTCAGGAATAAGAACCTATTGTTTAAAAACATTACACATCAAAGGGTATATTTGTTAGTAATATTAACCTGTCCAAGTCATTTAACTTTGTCTTACAGAAGAGATCTTGCTTCTATTTGAGAAGCATTTTACTTCTTTATCTATTTATATGTTTATGAAAGCTGGCCTTTAACAGTTTGTTTACACATGGATTCGTTTGATTGCAGCTTGTTTTTTACAGCTTCTTTGAATTCATCCCTGATCCCTCATTATGCTCCAGGCAGGCTCTCTGGTCTTTTTTCTGTTTCTTAAACATATCAGTCTCATTTTGGCTTATACCTCCTGCACTTAATGTTCTCTCTGCATTGTTCCTTTTCTTTCCTTGTTTATTTGCCTGACTGACTGCTTCTCATTTTTTATGTGTTCGTTCCAATACCATCATAACTGAGAGCTTTTTTTTGCTCACACTAATACAGAACACCTATAATTTACTCTAATACACCATTACTGTTTTTATCATTATGGGATGTTGCTTCTTTATTTTTTTCATTGTGTGTGTATGAATGTATATGTGTGTGTGTGCTTTTTCTCCCCCCTTTCTTTTCTAAATCTGGTCTCCAAGATGACAAGAAATTTGTATTTTTTTTTCCAACAAGTTTCTTCATTGCCAAGGATTATCACAGGTACATGTTAGGAGTTTGATAACTATGTCTTCAACTCCATGTGAACATTGCTTTTACAGAGACACAACAATAGGTGGAGAGTTGAATAGTTAAAACCAATAGATTCCCAGTGGATATTAGTATAGTAATGACAATGTGCTTTCAAGTATCTTTGAGGAAAGCTAGTTACTGTAGATCAGAATTACATGGTGAGATGAAGCAAATATTGACTGTGGCTAAAATTCTATAAATGTTTTATGGGTACCTATTTAGCATTTTATAGAAATTGAAATGAATCTATAGCGCTTTACATACATCATAACCTCTCAGTTAATAAAGAGTTGACTGCCTCTGAAAAAAGTAATAAAAATAAAGTAAATGTGAATTATTCACTGATTTGTTGTAAGATTCAATAAACTTTAAAACATAATATTTTTGTATTGTGAAGTTAATGAAAATGTAAAAACTATGCTTAACTTATTTAAAATTTAAAGTCATGTGTCCTTTAGTTCAAACCTGATAATTAAACAAGCACTCACTTTTAAACATTTATAGAGCTGCCTTTAATATATATTATATATTTTTGCATAAATTTTTTATGGAAAGAATGACAATTGAGTTGTTGAACATGAAAATATTAAATCTGATTAACTTATAATTAATATCTGTTCCTAGTCACTATATAGCAACCATTAGGTTATATTATTTATAAGACAAATGTATTTTTAATTATAAGTACATATTTAGAAAATCTTTTTTTAAAATTTAAGTAACATGTATGTTAAGAATACAACTTTTTAAAAATATAAAACATTATTAAGATAATTATTTTAAAGTGGAGAAAGTCACTGAATATTGTAATTGAAATGTTTTCTTAAATTTACAATATAGAAAATCAAGGTATAAATTGCAATAGACTCTGTGAGAAGATGATTTGTCTTCTTCATTCTTTCTGTGGAAATGCATGAATATGCTTCTTAAGTATATAAATATAAGTATATCAAATGTATTTATTTATATGTTTAAAACACTGAACTGCATGTTTATATTTTCTCAAATTTAAATAAATACTAGAAAAAAATTAAAAAGCACATTCCTATATTCAAGAGGATAGTAGTATATTTAGTGAAACTCATGAATAAACATATGAAACACAAAATACATGCTTAAGGATGTAACATTTGTGTATTGTTAGAAATTTGAAGAATGTGGTGCAATACATTGATTCCCTTTGGACAATTGAAAAAAATATGTGTAAAGAAACTGGCATGATCTTGTCAATAACAAACTATTAGAAGTTTAAGTCCCAATTTGAGAAACAAACTACATCGGCATTGTTTATGCTTTAGAAGGAATATATCATCCTAATTTTAAAAAGTTATCATGAAGCTCTCTTTTTCAACTTACAGGTTTTTTTCTTTAGTCAGATGAAACATTTAATTTTCTTACCTGACTTGAAAGTTGAATGTGTAACTGATCATTGTTTCACTAAACAGTTTGACACCTTCTTGATGAGATGAAAATTTTAAGCATTTTTCCATCATAAAGAATTCATTTTGCTATTTTTATCCTTGTGTGTACTTTTCATTCAATGGAAATTAATATGAAACTCTTGTTGACTAGTTTTATTACAGAGATTGACTTGTCTAAATTGCAAATATTTATATTTGTAAGAATGTCAAGCTTGTAAAATAAATTTTAATAATTATTGAATGTCACAAACCATAAAAATTTAGCAAATAGTGACAGTTTATAGATGTAAACATTGTCACCTATTTTACACATAAATGAACCTAAAATTATTTTTTTTACATGTTAGTACCTTAAATTGAATTATTTTCTCACAGACGTCTTTAAAAAAAAACCTCAAAATGATTTATGGCATTTAAAACAGCAGCCTCTCCCTTCTATTTATTCTACAATAGTAAAAAATAATCGACTTTTGGGAAGTTTCAAAATACCATTATAAATTTAGGCTTGTTTGTGTGCTTTTTTGTTTTCTAATAGCTCCTTTCTATAAAAAAGCTTATAGAGCAGTCTAATTGGAAAATAGGTATAATATGTGGAATAATTCAATATAGAAGGAGATTTAAAAGAAGTTACATTCAACATTAAATGGCTGCGGTAAGAAAGCATCTTCTTCTGCCCCATTTTTTTCAGTTCATGATAATGTTATTTTATTTACTACACAAAAACATCTTTAGTGACTGAAGCTGACAGCCATCTATGAGCTTTCAAGTAAAATTGTTAACATTAAAAAAAACCTGTTATTTTCAGCCTAGTTACTTCCCATTCCCTTGCTTTCTGTAGCCTGAGTTACACAAACCTCACCATTGTACATATTTATACGACTGAGTAAAAGAACCTTAATGTCTCTTCAACTTCTTTCTCTAACCTTAGTCACCCATAAGGAATTTGACTTGCATTCATTCATTCTCATGAATAAAATGAATATTGGTAAGTCTCAGAATTGAGCCTTCTACCTTATGATTGACTTCTTATGTTGGCATCCTTTCCATTATGCTCTGATGGCTGGCTACATGACTTTAATATCATCTTAATTTTTACCAAGAATTATCGTCCTACACCTAAGGGTTACACTCCCATCTTTACTCCCAAAATCCTGCAGGTAAACTGTACACCTTCCTCAACAAAAGTTGCAGAGGGCTCCCATATACTACCGAGCCATGGACTCTCTAGTTTATAGTTTCTGCATCACATCATATGTTGTGTGTCTCAGAATCCCCACTGTACTATGGTGTTAACTTTTAAGATATCTTCTTGCTTTATGTTTAATTTCCTATCACAGATTATATGTTTGACAATTGACTGGTGAATATGATAATGATTGGGCAATGCACTTATCTACCACACTAAATGTTTATTTAGCTATAATCCCACGCTCTGGGAGGCTGAGGTGAGTGGATTGCCTGAGCCCGCGGGTTCGAGACCCGCCTGGGCAACTTGGCAAGACCTCATCTCTACAATAAATCAAAAAATCTGCCGGCTGTGGTAGTGCATGCCTGTAATTCCGGCTACTCGGAAGGCTGAGGCAGAAGGATCGCCGGAGCCCAGCGAGTCGAGGCTGCGGTGGCCGGGAGCGGCCACTGCACTCCAGTCTGGGTGACCGAGTGAGACTCCAACTAAAAAAAAAAAAAAAAATTCGTTTAGAAGTGTTTGAATCTATCATTCCTACAATTCAGACTTGTGTGAAATTCACATATTCTCAAAACTAACCTGTACCTACTATAAATGACAAGGCAAACCCTTGTCAAATCAAAAGAATAATAATAGAATTGAGGATTTTTTTAAAAAAGTGAACACATTAAGAATAAATATGTCACTGTTTTAAAAGTATTATTCATAAAGGTTTGTTTCTAAACCTAATAGAGATTTTATTCATGCACCCTAATCATTTTTCAAATACACATGCAATTGTAAAGTGAAATTATTAAAAGCAAGTAAATAAAAAGTCCTGTTTATGTGAGATGAAATTAGTGAAATCTAAAACAAAAAGTTCACTAAGTAAATGGCACATAAACACAAGAATTACAATGATAGTAAAAGTTTTATTTGAGAGGAAAATTTATTTTTTCTATACTACAAATATGGCAATGGCTGTTAAGAAATGGAAAATGTATTTGTGTAGAAATGTAATTGATTTTCTTCTTATGAATCTTAATAGCTAGATGACTTACCAATTTCTCCTACTTTTTCTTTCTTTCTTTTTTTTTTTTTTGATAATGTATGAATGAATTCTTTTGGGTTTTCTATAACAGCCTATTATATCATCTTGGGAAAATTATGTGTTTTGCCCCAATCTTTATGGTATTAATTTATTTTGCATTTTTTGTGCTTACTAGGAATATCATTGTAATGTGACAGATAAACTTTGAATGTGGGGATTCTTGTATTACTCTTTAATTTAAAATGATTTTCCCAATATTTTCTTATTAAGATTGATGCTATACAATGAGACACCTGTAAGTAATCTTTATTATGCTATAAAAATATTCTTTGTCTTCTAGTTTTATACGATTTTTTATGTTATGAAAACATGTCAGACTTTGACAATATTTATTCTGTATCTATCTTTTATGTGTCCTCTTCATTATCTTACTCTGTTAATGTATAGAATTGGTTTTATAGATTTTGTGTGTTCATCTTTCTTCACCTATCCTAGGATAAAATCAGTGTTTTTTTTAAACCTTTTAGTAGTATTTTATTTTAAAGATGTGGGGTACAATTAAGAATTAGGTACAGCCGGGCTCGGTGGCTCAGCCTGTAATCCCGCGCCTTGGGAGGCTGAGGTGAGTGGATTGCCTGAGCCCGCGGGTTCGAGACCCGCCTGGGCAACTTGGCGAGACCTCATCTCTACAATAAATCAAAAATTAGCCGGG
>CAUYQG010172622.1:0-11068 GCA_963574415.1 Tarsius wallacei
GGATGGGATTAATGATACTCAATATCTGTCTGGGGACGGGGAGACACCTCTTATCACCAAGGGTGTCTGAACGAAGCATATTTGTATACCTGATCCTTAACTGTACCCCACAATATAATAATAAAAAATACTGATTAATAAAAATAAAAAATAAAAAATAAATTGTATACTGTATTCTGCTGGCTGTATTCTTCTTTTCCCTTCTTCCTTGAAGTTTAAACTTACTCAAAGCGTGGATCAAGAAAAACTGTAAAGACCCGAGAATGGGCACTTAAGCTGTCCCTGTCCTTATGTCTAATTTAAAGCTATTTACTATTCCCATTGTTAGTATCATTACTAGTTCTTGAGTAAGTCCATTTAATGTCTTAATTAATCCCAGAGGGGAGATGATGATTATATGGAGACAGTTTTTCTTTTTTTCCTGATAGTCAATCTGCATTTAATTTTTCTTGATTTTTCGTCATTCTCTCTATTTAAAGTCTTTGTGGTGTTTACAGTTCACAGAAGGACTAGTCGTAAGCTGTTCTTTCCTTAGGCAAGCGAAATGTGTTAAATGATGTTAGTTTTCACACAAACATCAATTCTCTTTTCCAAATTACTTTTGATGTTCTTGGCGCTTTAGGCAGTTTGTGTATGTCGCGGCATACCTCAATTTACAAAGTAGAAGTGTATTGCCTAAGATTCTGTTCAAAATTTTTAAATTGAATCCTACTGTTCCATTGACTGAGTTATAAAATTGGAATTGTGTTTCCCTGGGGGCAGAAGGAAATTCCATAATGGTCTTAATTATAGCTTCTGTTAGAGAAAGGGTAAACAGCAAGATTAGGTTCATGGTGTTGTACTGCAGTGTTTCTTGGGATTATTAGTCTCAGTGGTAGTTTGTTTTGGGGTTTCACAATAAGATTAGCTTGACTCTAAAAATTCTCCACAGCCCTTTTGCATAGCAGAAAGGTCCTGGTTGCCTTTCTAAGCTATTTTTAGTACGTGGACTAAACCAGGGACTAGTTGCAATGGCACCACTGGCCCAAGTGCGATGGTACCATGGACCCAGGCTTTTCAAATTAATGCAATTAGGCACAGTGACTACGCATTTTGGACTTTTGAGAAGGCCTGGATCCTTAATATATGATTTCATTGCCACCATAAAAATATTCACGCTTTCCAGATCATATGTTCTGTTCCTGGATTTTGAAAGATGCTAATACTGTAAATTGGAGAAGGCACCAGTGAGAAATGAATAATAATTATTCATTAGTCAAGAGAATATAAGTGTGATTTTCTTAACTTTGCTAATGTAGTTTTAGTAAATTTTACATCTAGTTTATTGATTTTTGTTACCAAGAGAATATTTATCTCTCTTGCAAATGTGTGAAAAGAAAGGAAATAACTATAACACTCACACATAGAAGGAAGGCAGACGGGAGCTGAATATGACAACTGGTTGGAATGAGAGGAAATAATTAAGTTTATAGAATATACTCGCCGGAAATGCCAGATGAAAATAATAATAAAAAAAGAATAGCTATTACTTTTGTATAAGTAAATTTTCTAATCACATTTCTTTCTCTTTGTCTAACTTTTAACTGTTCCACATGGAGAATTAAAACAAAAGGGAAATAAACAAAAAATGTTAAAACTTTGATTAGTCAAAAGTGATAGTGAATTCTGACTCTGAATAGGCATATAGAGAAGGCACAAAATAGTCTCCCTTACTGGATTGTCATGCTAAAATGTGTTTTATGATGGATGTCTTCCTGGCAAGGGCCAGCCCTTGTAAGAATGTCTGCTCTTTAAATTAGGATGCTCATGGAGTGGACCCAAAAGGTCAGCCTGTCCTGGTGGAATTTCAAAACTCAATATGGCTGTAGTGTGAGTCCACTAAGCAGTGGATGCCTGGATGGGAATAGAGGTTCAGTCCTATTTATTGAGGGAAATGCCTATGAAGAAAAAAATGGGAAGGGAGCTGGAGAAGAGTGGGGGACATGGAGGAGGCTAGGTCAGCTGTCACCCTGGGATGCAGGGCTACCCTATGTTGGGGACAGAGGGAAGGACATTTGGGTGGGAAGTCATAGAGTTTGGTATAATCTTAAGGAAGTTTCAGTAAAGTTGGTTTGGAGTCCTTGAGTCAAAGTAACCATCAGAGGTCTGCCACATTTCTTGTGATGGGCATGACACTAAATGTTCCTTGGAGTCATCAGCTGAGAGCAGACTAGAGGAAGTGTGGCCTGTGTGTGAACACGTGCAGTGACTGGGTCGTGGTTTAGTATACTTGCTGCAATTGGAGAGCTGAGAGTCATGTTTTCATGGTCCACACATTTCCTGGACAAACTTTTGACTTTTTTCTTTCATCTATTACTCTAAAATTTCACCTTTCCTAGTTTCCTCATTTCAGTCACTGTCAGCTCAACTCCAGTGTCTTCTCTTGAGCTCCACTATGGCCTCCTAGTCTAACAGTTTGCTTTTGTCATCCCTCAAGTTTGTTCTCTAACCCTGTCCAACTCTCCTATCTTATTCAAAATTAAGTCCCAATTCTCTACTAAGACCTTCAAGCCTCCATAAGCTCCAACCCCCCGCTAACTCTTTCCTGTAATCTTCTGCCATTGTCTCTCATTCACTCTGAGCTTCCTAGAACACAAGTTCATTCTTGCCTTAGGGCCTTAACACATTCTCTCTGCTTATAATACTGTTAGCTTAGATTTCCTTAGGGCTCACTTTTTCACCTTTTTAAGGTCTCTGCTCACCTGTTATCTGATCAGAGCATTCTTCAATGGCCAATTCATATGACTCATTCTTTTCATACTATGAAATGTTAGTAATATTATAAAATGTCATATTATATATTTATTACTGTTGTTTATTGTCTATTTCTTCTAATTAGAATGTAAGCTTTATAAGGGCAATGTCTTAATCTGTTTATTTATAACTGTTTCCCAGGGTCTGCCATGAAATAGATTTTCAATAAATATTTTTTTGAGTAAGTGAATAAATACAATTTTTAAAATGTACACAATTTGCACTATACAGATGTTTCTCTGCACCATGTTTTACAATCTACTTTTGCATAAAATATTATAAACTTTTATCCACACCTAAATGTTTTTCTACAGCATAATTTTCCATTCATAGCCGCAATTTATTCTATTTTATCGATGTGCTGTGTTTATTCAACCCACATTAACTCCAATTTTTGACTATCATGAGAATGATATTACAATGACCATCATTACACTTAAACTCAATAGGGACAGAGACCAAGTATATCTTGCTCACCATTCTATCCCAAGTACCCAGAAAATATACACGCAGAACAATAGGACTTATTTTTGTTTCCTAAAGCCAAAATTTAGAAGTTGAATTGTTAGTTTTATCTATTCATTTTGTTAATCCAATTCATATTGTAAAGCTATATTCTAGACTATGATCCCTTTGAGCTTCTGCTGGCAGGATATGAGTGCCTGCTACTTTTCCAAAAAATATTCAGCAAAATAAAATATCTCCAATTTGATCAATGATAACTAATATCTTATTTTGATTTGTATTCTTTCTTTACCAGAGAAGTTACATTTTTATTGGTTGGCCATTTGTACTACTTCTTTACTGAATCAACTGTTTTTGCCACCTGATAATATTTCACAAATGCTTCAAAGTGTAGTTACGAGACCTCGTTCTGCTGTTCCCCAACTGTCTTGCTTTCAGAAGTTGCTGAGCTTCTCTGAAACTTTCCCTAGTATAAAGTGGGAAAAATAATGGTGTTTATCTCCTTGGGATTGCCCTGTGGAAGCTGGCAAATGATCGGGGCTGGCATCAGCCTCATGCTTAGGATACTCTTCTTGCCTCAGCATGGCTCAGGAGAGATGGGTTGTGATAAAGAGTAAAGAGAAAAGGCAAATAAAATGCTCAGCACAGTGCCTAGGACAGACTGCATGCTAATAAATGGGAGCTGTTATTATTGTTGTTACTTTATCTCTGTGCATCTGCATCTTTTACTGTCTTGGGGTGTTTCAAAAGTCCTTGGAATCCTGGGAACTTGCGGAATGCCTGGGATAAGAGGTAGTACTGCTTAGCCGCTCAAGCAATGCTGCAAAGCATAAGATTGTACAAACTTTTGGTCACAGCAGGGCTCTTTTGTCTTAGCTAATGTTTCTGTCTCCTGGTTCAGCTCCCTTTGTCCAGGCTTAGAGCATCTGCCTCAATCTTCCAAGCTTGCTTGCTGCTCCAGACTTTGACCTTGGATCAGGCAAGTTCTGACATAACAGCTTCATACTGCCTAACTGAATTTTCAACCTGATCTTTCCTAAGGAGTTAGGTGTTGCCATTTCCTATGAGCTATCTAAATGGAAAGCTGTATCTATTTTTTTCTGTCCCATTGGCATTTCCTTACACATGATTTTTCTAAATCTAAAAATACTCTTATGATATTTTATTTAATCACACGGCAAATACCCAGGAGAAAGCAGAATTGCATTTATCTGTATATAACCAGGAGAGGGTCTTATTTAGAAGTGCTTATTAAGAAGTGCTCTAAGGGGACTGATATCTGATGGCATTTTATTTGCCCCTCCAGATATCCTTTGGCGATATGCCTTAGAGAGATATAAGATAAAGTATAAATAAAATGGAAAAAACTCCACAAAACTGAAGGTACAAAACGTGCCTTGGAAAATATCTCAGAGAACCTAAATACCTGAAATCTAATGTTCAAAGTATTTTCCTCTCCTTCTTGTCATTACTCACTTAATTTTACTGTGGGCTGGTCTGTTGGGGTTTCCAGAGGTCTCAGTTTAATTTGAGACTTTGATATGGAACCAACTAACAACAACAAAAAAAAGCCCAGTACAACGATTGCTTCAACTGTACAATTTTGACTGTACTAATTATATTTATTGAGGATGTGTTGAGATGGTGGTCAAGCTTCCTTTTGGGAAATGCTTACTTGATGGGAGATTTAACATTTTGCAGTTGACATTCCTGAATTAACATAACTATGGCTGAAATCATTTTTCTTTTTTATCATTCTTTGCCATGCCTTACTTAGTCACTAAATGCAGTCTGCTCTGAGCAACCTTGATAGATGAGGCAACATGCTTATAAATAACAGATATATTTGTTGTGCTTGCCAAATAAGAAAGAAATGAATCTTTGCCATTGCAATGCAACTGGAACAGATGTTTGAATATTTTAAAACATGGTAGATGTTGTAAATTAAGATTTTGGTCATCACAATACATAAAAATTTCTACCTAATCATTTTATGATGTGGTAGAAAACAATGCCATTCACATGGTGGCCCTCTTGACAAGTCACTAACCATCTGGAGAAAAAACAAACACCTCTCTCAAGTAATTATTTTAATTTTTTTAATGCAATGTAGAAATATTTCATCTCCACAAAAAATTAAACTCAGCAGTCAAATAACATTGACTTTAACACAGAAAATAAAAAGTTTTTGTATAATAATATGAAAATAATAATACAAAAATGATTGCAAGTTGTTTGTTTCATTAATTAGCTGGCATATATAATGTGACCGGCTTAAAAGAGACTTGCAATGATGCATTCAAACGCTAAAAATAACATGACTTTTTAAAAGTGGGGAAAGAGAGGCAACAAGGAAAGAGAATGCCTGGAAGTAGAAAGAAGGGTCACACATTAAAGGCATGCTGTGCAGATTTTTGCCAGAGGTATATTACTCAACTTCCTAGTAGCCAACAAGTTGAGGGGAGCAAGATTAGTTACACAATTCACAATGTTCACAGACTCAAGTAACACATGTTACTCAAGAGAAGTGTGACTATTCCTGAATTGAGGCCAGAGAGAATATCCCCCCAAAAATACTTATGAGAGGACACTATAATTAGAGAGTGCTATTTTGCATTTGAAATTGTCTTTACATTAAACACAGGGAGTTGTTTCATAGGAAAGTTTCTCTAGTTATCCCTAAATACTGACCAAAGACATTATGCTTAATGTTTAAGTACCAGACCTGTATGACTCAGGGGCAGTGTGATGAGCAGTGGGGCTCAGGGTGCTGGGACACTAGAGTTTGGGGTGTGCACCGCCTGTGAAGTGTGGTTAATAGTGGTCCTGTAGGGATTACTAAAAGAGAGGCTTAAACTGAGTAACAAAAGGAGAAGAAACACCCCAGGTAGGTAGCCTGGTATGCTATTTTGTAACAAATTGAAATGGGCTGGGTGCAGTGGTTTATGCCTATAATCCCAGCACTCCAGGAAGTCGACGTGGGAAGATTGCCTGAGTCCAGAAGTTGAAGACTAGCCTGGGCAACATAGCGAGATCCTGTAACTACAAAAATAAAAATAAAAAAAATTAGCCAGACATGGTGGCACTTGCCTGTAGTCCCTACTACTTGGGAGATTGAAGTGGAAGGATCGCCTGAGCCCAGGTGGTCCCGATTGCAATGAACCATGATCATGCCACTGCACTCCAGCCTGGCAACAGAGTGAGAGCCTGACTCAAAAAACAAATAAACCAAAAAACTGAAATGACCAAATGTTAATTTTGCTTCAATTTTCTTTTATTATTTCAGGTAAAGATTTCTTTCAAAACATTTATTCTTCTCTTTTTAAATTTTAAAAGTGATAAATGGTTATTTTAGAACACTTAAAAAGACAAAAGCATAAGGAAGAAAATAAAAATTACCTAGAAATAAAAATGTTTATTGTATTCATATATTTTCTGTTTGTATATTATATGCATACATATATGTTTCAAAATTGAGATCATATTGTGTGTAAAGTTTTGCATCCTTTTAAATGCTACTTTAAAGTAGCATTCTGTCATTTCCCTAAGTCATCAATGTCTCTAAAAATGACTGAAAATAGCTGCATGTTATGAACTCATAATCATTTAGGTTGTTTCTATTTTTTTCTAAATAAAAGCATGCTGAAGTAAATATTCTTGTGCCTAGTTCTTAGGATAACTTTTGTTTCCTTAAGACAGGTTTTCTAGATGTGTAATTATTTAGTTAAAGACTTCACATATTCACATTTAACTTACATACAAATTTGTACTTATATATGCACATATTTACCTATTTATATTGATATATTTGCCCATTTATTTTATTCTCATAATAATTAAATGTATTGGTTAGTAAAGCCAGATATTTTCAACAAAGGAAAAAACGTACCTTCAGTCAGATGATTTGCTCAAAGTCATGCAATGTGTATATATGTTTTGCTTGAATTGAGTCATGCTTTATTTTTCTCTTTTTATTCTGCATGAGTAGATACTACAATGGTATTTTAAAAATTGTGTTCTGACATGAAAATCATCAGTTGACTTGGTGATTTGTTTTGATGTTCCTTTTTATTATTAATATCTTGTCTTCTAAATATTAAAGGTACAAATGAATTATAAAGCACTCCCTGGGGAATTGAATTGCTTAAAAAGAAAAATGAGTTTGTCTGCACAATTATATTATCAGAGTAATCCAACCAAACTACAACAACAATAACAACATTTCTGCCAAGATGATTGCTTGTCCTGAAAGGATCCTAGCACATTTCAAGCAAATTTATTGAGTGGCAGTAAAGACCCTTACAATGAGAAATGTTGAAATAAGGCAAATACATGAATGATTCAGCTAAATAAGCATTTTTACCTCACACATTACATTATTGCAGCAAAGGCTATTTTCTTTCATTCATGTGAAATTCATAAGAATTCCACAAATTTCATCTAAGTTTTCATGTAAAGGCACATATCGAAAGAAACGTTTTGCTCCTTGGATGGAATCAAAACTTTTGATATAGCAATGTCCTAAGTTGGCCTATCCTAGTGTCTTTGGATGTTTGCTGGAGGTAGTTTCATATGGGAGGCTGCTTCACATGAGGTCCTCTCAGTTCTTCAGGACTTAGCGCTACACCTGAGAATTCTGCCCAGGAGTAAAGAGTGGTAAATAGTACATTTTACTTCTGCTGTTATTATCCACAATAATAAAGTGGAAAAGGCTTTGAAAATGAGGATCTTAAATGTTATTAGGGGAAAATAAGCTGTGGCTAAGGACTCAGTCTTCAAGGTGGGAATATGAATCAAAAAGTCTTGATCTATTAGAAATTTATCACCACGGACAACATATTTCCATCCATAGAATTTGGAATACAATTACCTTCAATTTTATAAGTTCTTCAGGGTATAATTTTTCTCTTAGTCCTCTATACAAATTTGTTCCAATTACATAAGGGCAAGGGTCTCTTATCTGCACAAATTTAACTGTAACAATACGTTTTAGATAGTTTCTTAACACTTCCTAGAACTATAGGCATATAAGAAGATAAGATCCAATTGGAATCTCTCTGATCATGTATAAATGATATTAAAGTCAACATTTCTCTAAATATAAACTTACTGGAGAATAAGCAGCCCAGTGATTTTAGTCCATGAGTTTGCTAGAGCATGACTCATTACTGTGCTGCTGAAAAGTCAGCTACATAACGTTCCTGCCCTGAGCCCATTATGAATGGAATTTTGGTCTGACTTGCCTTTTTGGTAAGGGTTGTTACTGAACCTAGGTGATCCAGCTCAGTGAGTTGCTGGTTTGTTTCTGCACCTCCGGGGAGCTGTGCATTAGAATTGTGTGAAGTCACCTGTTCACGCTGCAGCTCAGCTTGGCAGTTAATATTGATGCATTTGAGTTGATGTTTTACCTAGTTCTTAAGAAGTATATCTCGTCTTTTTTCAGTGAGTTCCACTTTCTCCAGTAAGGCCTGGGATATCATATCTGGGCAAATCCACACATACACTTTAATTTTGTTCTGGATACACACTGATCCTCTCTCGTGGGAGTCAAGCCACTGTTATATTTGGAAAAGAAAGCTTTTATTTGAAAAAAAAACAAATCCTTTGTTTTTAAGGAAGTATAAACAAGGTTTTGTTATTAAACAATTTAACATCTTTTAACATTGTTTTCTACTTTCTACTTTAAAACATCTTTGCGACTTTGCATTCATTGCTGCTACTGTCAAAGTCGTATCAAATTAACATAAAATTTCTAAGTTATTACAATGTGTCTGGTAGTTTGCTAGGCATTGGAAGGCAGCTTCCCTTGTGAAGCTGGCAATCTAACGGGGATATAACAGGATAACATATGTACAGCCACAATAATAAATGGAAAATCATATAATTAAATGCAAGTATGTGTGCACTATAAGAATTGCAAGAATTTAGAGATTGTGCAGTGAGTAGAGCAGTTTGGAAAGAATATAGTATGTGTGGTAAGAAGTTGATTATGGTGAGATAAGAATGGCAGGGGTGTACATTAGACTGTGGTGGCAAGTACAGGTAAAGTTGCAGAGATTTTTAGGCCTGCGTCGTAGAGCTTGATTTTGATTAGAAAATAGTAGGGATATATTGTGGTTTCTGAATAAAGGAGATGACATAATAGCTCAGAATGATATATATGACAGTGATATATAGAGATAATTTTACACAGAGATAACGTAGAGGCAGAGGACAAATTTTAAAGATGATTATTCATCTGTTTAATGGGTTTCCTCAGGTGTCATAACTTGCCATTTGGTTTATTGTATGTTCAATCTTATTTAGGGACAGATATTAATCAGACTTGGATATTTCAGAGTGTGATCATCTAGACTTATTGCTTGAATTATTGCTTGAGACTATCTATAGGAATTACCCAAATCAATCTACAATGCTTTGCGCTTAGTTGTTTAACATTATATTTATGGTTTTACTGCTATTTATTATTTTAAAGAATATTATGAAGATAGATTACACTTGCTTTGTGAGTGGACTTCTGGAAATTTCTGGAACCATTAAGAAGCCGTGTTGAGTCAGGATAAGCCAAGTTTGCTGAAGTAACAAACAACTGCAGCATCTGAGTGCTTTAACACCATAAAAATGTATTCTTGGCAAATGTTTATGCCAAATATCTACTGTGAATCATTGTAGTGATTCATAGTAGCCACTTGGAGTCATTATCCCACTATGTGCTCACACACTTAAGGCAAGAGAAAATAACTTGTTGAATTACATTGTCTCTTATAGTTTCTACAGAGGGATATATGTAATTTTTAGTCACATATTGTTGGCCAAAAGACATCGCCTGGCTATGCCTAAATTTAAAGTGACAGGGAAGTGCAATGCTATCATATGTCCCAAATAAGGGGGAATAGGATGTGTGTGAATGGTTCTAATGACTACCACAGGGACATAGCCCCTTTTCAAAGTACTGATGAGCATAGGGCTACAATGAATTATGTCTTTCAAATGAAAACTTTTTTTTTTTTTTTACTGAGAAGTATTTCATCTACCACTTAGGCCTAGAGGCTCACAGGCCCAGAGCAAATTATAATTTTAATATAAATGGACAAGGTGACCCCTAACATGACTAGAATATGATTCTCCATTATGAGTTGGTAAGTGTGAAGAAAGTTTATAAAAACTTTTCATCATAGAAGTTTAGTATTAGATTCACACTAGTGTTCTGCACATTTGAGTATAGAAAGGCTAGTATCTTTTTTTAATGAGAATTTTAGATGGTGAGACAATTGAATATAATGTATAAATAATCATAAAGATAGATTACATAAATATATGCTATTTATGCCTATATACATAGGTCTTGTTACTTAGCTAACAACTGAGGGATAAATAATAAACAGTGGTTACCCATGGTGACTATGGGTCTCTGTGTACTTAGTATATATTCTGGATGACCTTCGAAAGTGCAGTATGTGGAATTTTTTTTTTTTTGAATTGGAGTCTCACTCTGTCTCCAAGGCTGGAGTACAGTAGCATGCTCACGACTACCACAGACTTGACCTGCTGGGTTAAGGTGATCCTTCCACCTCCGCCTTCCAAGTAGCTGGAATTACAGGCCACCACGCCTGACTAATTTTTAATTAATTTATTTATTGTAGAGATGAGTTCTCACCATGTTGCCCAGGCTGGTCTCAAACCCCTGGGCTCAGGCAATCCTCTCGCCTCTGCCTTCCAAAGTGCTGGAATTACAGGTATGAGCCACCATGTCTGGCAGTATGTGGATTTTTAAAGTTTTAAATCAGAGAATTAGAGCATTAGGATAGGA
>CAUYQG010172623.1:0-33384 GCA_963574415.1 Tarsius wallacei
TTTTTTTTTTTTTTGAGTTGGAGTCTCACCCTGTCGCCCAGACTGGAGTGCAGTGGCCACTCCCGGTCACCGCAGCCTCGACCTGCTGGGCTCCGGCGATCCTTCCACCTCAGCCTTCCAAGTAGCTGGAACTACAGGCACGCGCTACCATGCCCGGCTAATTTTTTTTTTGATTTATTGTAGAGATGAGGTCTCGCTTGCCCAGGCGGGTCTCGAACCCGCGGGCTCAGGCAATCCACTCACCTCAGCCTCCCAAAGGCGCGGGATTACAGGCTGAGTCACCGAGCCCGGCTGAAGAGATTTTATCATAAAAAGATATAGAATTTTCTAAAATGTTCATTAAGCATCTATTGAGATGGTCATTTTATTTTTAACCTTCATTCTGTTAACGCTGTATAGTATGTTTTGGTTTGTGTACACTGAACAATCTTTGCATCTCAAGGAATACATTTCATTTGTTCATGGCATATGGTCCTTTTAATTTGCTGTTGAATTTGGTTTGCTGGTTTTGTTTTGTTTGATTTTTAAGACTTTGACATTTATGTTTCTCGGGGATATTGTCTTCTAATTTTCTTTTA
This sequence comes from Tarsius wallacei, assembly GCA_963574415.1. Classification (NCBI taxonomy): domain Eukaryota; kingdom Metazoa; phylum Chordata; class Mammalia; order Primates; family Tarsiidae; genus Tarsius; species Tarsius wallacei. The sequence goes on from CAUYQG010172623.1 coordinate 579, forward strand.
TTGTAGTTTCCTCATGTGTCTTTGATACAAGAGCAATGCTGGTCCTATAATATAATTTTGGAAGTGTTGTTTACTCTAATTTTTTGAAAAAGTTTGAGATGAATTGACATTCATTTTTTAAATATTTGGTGGTACTGACATCAGGAAGTTATCTGTTCCTAGGCTTTTTTGTTGTTGTTGTTGTTGTTGAGAGATTTTTGATTACTGGTTCAATATCCAACTTGTTATTGGCTTGTTTTAATTTTCAATTTCTTTTTTATTCAGCCTTTGTAGATTGTGTGTTTTTAAAAGTTTGCCAATTTTGCTTTTCAAAACACCAACTCTTGGTTTCATTGACCTTTTTAATACTCTTTTTATTTCTATTTTACTTGTTTCTGCTGTAATGTTTATTATTTCCTTCCTTCTGCTACCTTTGGGATTACTTTTTGTCATTTTTTCTAGTTTCTAACTTTATACCACTGTGAAAAAAATGCTTGAGATAATCTCAGACTTCTTAAATTTGTTAACACTGGTTTAGTATTATATATAAACAAAGACAATTTATATCCATTCAGTATAGATATTAAATATCTATACTGAGAATGTTATGAGTGAACTTGAAAATAATGTATATTCTGTTGCCATTGGATGGAATGTTCTGTATGTCTGTTAGGTCCTTTTGGTCTGTAGTATTATTCGAGTCCACTGTATCCTTATTATCTATGGATGATCTATCCCATTAGTGAAAGTGAAGTATTGAAATCCTCTATTATTGTACTCCTGTCTATTTCTCCCTTCAGTTCTGTTGATAGCTGCTTTATACATTTAGGTGCTCCAATTTTGGATGTTTCTGTATTTATAATTATTATAAGTTATAATTGTTTATAATTTATAACAATTGGAAAGGATAAAGCCACATTTAGGGGTATTTAGAATTTACTGTGGGGCTAAGTTTGGTAGGCCTATTACCCACGGTGTCAGTGGGTGTGGCTTTTTTTGGGTCCTTTATTAGAAGATGTTGGTGACAGAACCAAGGCCAAACAAGTCTGTAGTGATTCCACAAGAGGACGGGAATGTTTCTGCATCTGTAGACGGGAACATGGTCAATGAACCTGCCACCTGGTTGCAGGCCTACCTTCTCAAAACGGTCCTCTTTGGTCTTGAGATTCACTGAACTTTCACAACCTACTACTTCAATCCCAAAGTTCCCACAAAGGTACTTTTATTTGTGAGTCAAATTACTACTGTGGAGGGTTACCAGTGGGGTGCCTCTTATTCTACCATATTGCTGACATCATTCTCAAAGAAATGTTAGATTTCTATTCTCCATGTTTAGTGTACCTCTCAGTTCTTTTTTACTGCATATATAGCTAATTTTTTTTATCATACTGAGCATACATGTATGCCCAGAATGCTTGCAACGAGTATATTTTGAAAACCTTCCTTTACTCATTTAAAAATATGCTAAAAGCTACTATAGCATTTTTAATGAATGAGCAGCCTGGTATATGTATATACCAAAATATCCCTATTTTACATTGTAACTGCTTGTGTTTTTTCTTTTTAAATTATATAAAACTGCCTTAATTAACATCTTTGACGTATTGGTTATCTATTGCCATGCAATGCTTTACCTACAAATGTAGCAGCTTAAACATTCTCATTTATTAATCTCACACTATCCGTGTGTCAGGGTCAGTGCACAACTTAACTAGGTCCTCAGGTCACAGTTTAAGGTAGCTATAATCAAGGTGTACACTAGCTGCATTCTTTTCTGGACCTCAGGATCCTCTTCCAACCTTTGATGGTTGTTGTCAAAATTCAGTTCCTTGCCATTGTAAGAGCGAGGTCCTTGTTTTCTCACTGGATATTAGCAGGTCCACTCCTGTCCCCTAGTGGCCCTCCCACAGGTCTTTCCATATGATGACAGTTTGCTTTCTCAAAGCCATCAGGAGAATCTCCTTGCAAAGTCTACTAAAATGGAGTCTACTGTAATATAGCGTTATCTCAGGAGGAACTATCCATTACATTTGCTATATAACATAACCTAAACATGGAAAAGACATTCTACTACCTTTACCCAATTTTGTTGTTGAGAGGCACATCCCAGTTTCTACCTACACTCAAGGATAGAAGTATACACAAAGGTATGACTCACTAGGGTTATCTTAGGGTGCATCTACCATGCTTGGGTCTACTATGTGTTGCCACGATAATTTACCCAATTTTGAACTTCTAACCTTCGGAGAAATTGTTGCTCTCATTCTTTAAGATTTTCCTGTGAGCTGCCAGTGTACCTTTACGGAAGGCCAGATTATGTTCCAGATTAACCTCAAGTGCAGAATTGTGTTCAGTTTTATAAATTCACCTATTTAATGTCACAGATATAGGAATACATACAGGGCTTCTCAAAAATGATATGAAACACAGAGCAGACATGAGTAACACCTACAAAATTTAGAATTTAATTAAATGTATATACTTTAATTAAGATGTGAAAACAGGTTATTACTTATAAGGTAGATAAAAATTATGATAAAAGTGAAAATAAATTACTAGAAATTTAAATGTGAGAAGTCTATAGTTCAGTAATTTAAAATTTGTGTATACATACTAAAAAGTTAAATCTCCTTAAAATTAATTTATACTTGTCCTCTAATGTCTTAATTGATTTCTATTTTTATATCTGAACATCTTCAGAGAGGAATTTATTACTTTTGATCAGAAAAAAAGAAACATCAAACCAATGAGGCAATAAATTCCATAAGTAACTTAAATGTAAAATAATTAAGACACAATATAAGGTTTTGTCTAAGTTAACTATTTTCATTCTCAAGCTTGCCTAATGTATATGTTATGTTTTGAGCATATGCTTAAAACATTAGCATAAAAAATGAAGTGAATCCCCTAAACAACCTTTGCAAAGAAGTATCTTAATACTTAACATAAATATTTTCTTAATTACTAATCCACACTGCAGAAAATCTAGGTGTTTGCTGCCATCTAGTACTTTCAGAGCCCAAAAAGTCTAGCGTGTGGCTTTGTAAGGTTGCTGACAACTTTTCCAGTAAGTGGTTAGTATATGATAATCAATAAGAACATCTCATATTCATTTGTGTTTGACTAATCTTTAATTTATATTATACATTAACAAGTCTGTATGCATGGCTTTATTTAATTCTCTGCAATATATGCACCAGGAATCAGATAATAAATATTTATAGGAAACTATAGAAATATGGATCTAGAAAACAAGAATGTCAAAATAGAGTTATGATGAGAGAGGTCCATTTGGTCTTACTAACACTATCATTTAGCATTAAAAAGCAACAACACAACCTCTTTCTGTGTAGATCTTGCCCCAATCCTCAAAGCCAGATGAGATTGTCCAGCATGGTTATGTCCCCGCTGAGTGACTACCCTGTCTGGCAGTTTGGTTATAGATATCTCAAAGGTTTCTAGAGAAAAAAGTGAGCTCACATTGTGTTGAACCTACAGCTTTTTAAAAGCGTATTAATGAATGTTCCTGTGCAAATCAGTCCACACCCATCTCTAAAATTACCAAATTTCCAATTAGATGCGGAAGTACCAAAATCTTCATTTAGTTGATACAATGTCAAAATACACAATCTACTATTAGGATATTGCTCATAGTAGTTAAAAACCAATAATTAGGAAAGGTTGTACTTTTGTGTTGGTTTTCCTTTGTGTTCTGCTTTTTCCTTTTTTTGTGTAACCCATTTCAGATTCCATATGGTTCATGCTTTGAATTCTACCTCATCTCTTCACCCAGCTCAATTTCCGAGAACCTTCAGTTAAATCTGACAACTGAGATTTCTGCTCACTCAAGTGTAGATTTTACAGTAACCTACTTAGGTTACAAAATTAAACTCAATCAATTAGTGTCTCTAATGTAATAGGTTAGATCAAAAGTAATAGATTTAAATCCCACTTAATCAGACATACAGTATATGGCCCTGAAGCTTACCCAAGAAGGTCTAGAAAGCATATTAAGTAGTAACTTAAAAATATCCATCATGTTTTATGAAAAAGAGCTCATCATTCATACTGTGTTGGCCATAAGCATATTTTAGCATACATGAAGTAATCATTATTTGTACAGAGTCCTCTGGAAAAAAAAAAAAACGTCATCAGAAGAGTTAAAACTGTGTTCAAGTAAGTTACAAGAGATCAACTGTTACCTGAGGTATGTAATACATAAAGCTGGAGAAACCATTGTTAAGTGTAAAAAATTTCAAACAAATTATTGTTCTCAATATGAAAATATTTGTGCACGCACATGCAGCACATGTACTGCTATCAAACCCTCCTTCAGGCCTGGGCTCTGACTTCCTGCTGTGAGCAGCTCTGGCAGCTGCAGGCAGGAACTTGAGACACTCTCCAGGAACTGCCTTCTGCCAGAAGTGCTAGCCTAAGGCACAGCCTCCTCCACCCTCCACCAGGTCAGCACACATCCAAAGGCCAGTCAGTGTGCAGGAACAAAGACTGGCCTCTGGAGCAAGGAACTCCATTCATAAAGGTCATGTGAGCTCCACAGTTCCATATGCGATTGGCTAAAGCTTTCATCGTGTGCTCAGGTCAGCTTCTCCCTGGGCCCAGTCCTCTCACAGAGGCTGTTCTAAAAGACACTCCCCAGGAAACCCCTGCACTCAGATCTCAATGTCGGTTTCCTGGGAAACCCAACTTATGAAGTGAATAAACTTATGTGCCAATATAAAAAATGCAATTACCACTGAATGATAAAACTGTAGAAATTATTTTTTTCCATACTTTTCTGTGTTTGCTGTATATGTTATTCTATACCCTGAGCATTTTTAAAAATTTACTCTAAAGAAAAATAATTTTTCTTGCAAAAAGTCTACAAATAAAACGACAATGTAAATCACTAAAAATGAAAAAAAGTCCATGAATAGTATTAATATGTTTAATAGTGAAAGTTTGGCTTAGAAAACAAAAGACACAATAGATGCTTTCAAATATTTGTGTGGTTGTTATATGTACAACAAAGTATTTTTTTATTTGAGCACTTCTCCAGAAGGAAAACTCAGTACCAACACATGGAATCTGTTAAGTAGATACTAGTTAAAATACAATGATTCTCCAATAATCATGATAATCATGGCTGGTCTGAAAAATCAGGAGGCAAAAGAGAAAGTATAAAGAGGTTGATCTACTTGATGGATTGAAATCTGCTTAAAGCAGATGATCAGCTTGGAAATGTCTATGTATTCCAAGAAACACATGGTATCTACCTTTTACCTGAACAAAATGGTGTAAAAAAGTAAAATATAGTCAATTTTCCCGAAACAGGTACAATGTGATTACAAAGCTATGCACTTTATGTTGCTTAAGGATGCTGCACTAGATTTCATTAACAGCTAAGTTCATAGGTTACAATTACAAAGTTCAGCAAAAGAGGTTATACTGGAAAGACAGTGGGCTCTCATGGGGTCATTAGGGTTCTCAGCAAACATTTTTTTGGCCTGTTTCATACTTAAGCATTTTTATTGTAATAGCAACACATAGCATCACAATTGATAACAGCTGTGGAGAGTAAAATCATCAGACCAGAAGAACGAGAAGGTCCAGAGACACCACCTTCCTCTGCAGGGCAGTTGTCTCCTCATCAACTGAGATTCCACAGAGTAGCCCTGGATGACTAACCATGGAAGCTGAGAAAGCAAGCTGTAAATCCTGTCACTTCATTTTAAATATAAAAGATTAAAAGATATTTATGTTATTAAAATCAAAAGTCTGATTGATTAAAAAAAAGGAAATGGACCCTCCTGGCCTGGCCCCTGCATAATAGTTCATCGAGAACACAACATCCTGCAGAAGCTCCCACAGTGAGTGTGCAGACACACCAGCTGTGATGAAACAACTACTTTAACTCTTCCTAGCTCCTGTAGTAAAACTTCTTAACAAACTGGGATAGTGCGGCTAAGTAAACTTCCTTCCTTGGGATACTGGCAATTTCTCCTTGGTGGCGTGATGGATAGAAGAGCAGGAACAGAGAGAGAATGCAAGTTCTTTGGAGGAAAAAATATGCAGTCCTTTAAGAATAGGTATTGAGGCCAGGCTTGGTGGCTCAACCTGTAATCCCAGCACTTTGGGAGGCCGAGGTGAGTGGATTGCCTGAGCCCGCGGGTTCCAGACCAGCCCAGACCAGCCTGGGGAACTTGGCGAGACCTCGTCTCTATAATAAATCAAAAATTAGCTGGGCACAGTAGCGTGCGCCTGCAGTTCCGGCTACTTAGAAGGTTGAGGTGGAAGGATCGCTGGAGCCCAGCAGGTCGACACTGGGGTGACGGTATTGTGCCACTGCACACCACCTGGGCAACAGGATGAGACTCCAACTCAAAAAAAAAAAAAAAAAAGAATTTGTATTGATATTTGAGGTCTGAAAATCATAGCTATATTGTACTTACTCTCTCTTTCAATAGTAGTAACAAGTATGCACACTGATATAGCATTATAATGGCTTAAAGGTATTTCACATGATAATGATGATAATATTTTCCTTGGTCATTTTAAAAGACAATACAGTAAGCAGTCCACATTCCAAAAGTCTGGAATAATACATGGGAATAAGGAATAAAAGAAACATGAAGGCTATGCTCAAAACACCTGTCATATTTTCCTTAACGTTGAAACTCTATATATTATTACTAGAAATAAAAATCTCAAATGAAAGTATGTCTGCTTGTGTAAGAGTAATATTATCTAATTACTAGAAATTTGTATAAATATATGTAACTAATAAAATATAAATATGCATGTTAAAAAAAAGCATCTTCTGAGTTACAACAGAAGACTGCACATTTTTTTCTCTTGTAGTGGCTACTAATATGAAGTTATTTCTAAATATTGCACCTGCTAGTTATGTTATGTATCCAAAGTTAGCAGTATTATGGTAGAACTAAATTTAAACTGGTGTAGCATCTAATGATACCGACTAAAGAAATTTAGAGCTGTACCTGAAGATATTCCCAAAATAGTCCAATTGATATGATTTTTGTTCAATTCTAGTGAACAATTTCTTGGTTCCATATACTGTGATCATAAACTCATAAGGACATAACTGTTCTTCTTCGCCTTTGTTCAAATGTATAAACTTTATTTAGCTTATAGGTCATTATTTATTGATGTTTTGATCAACTCAATATATGATGTCTTCAAAAAATCAATGTCATTTATTAAATCCCAAATAGTAAAAGTTGTTTCATAATTGTACACCATTTTTAGAACTAGCTTCCCGACTTAACCAAATCTATCATTGCATTAAGTTTTAAACTCTATTCATAGATGCCGTGTCCTGCCTGCACACTTGAGACAATGTAATTTTTATCAAATTTTGTTCCAATCATGGAGTTCCATAACAGAAACTGAAATTTATCATTTATTCTAATTAAATGGTAAGTTTGATTAAAGTGGTACAAAGAGAATAACGTGATAATTTTGACACATTTTTAGTCAGCGGATAAAGATTTAGATAGATTGAGAGAAAGAAAAAAATAGATTGTGCACATGGTATTTTATGCAAAGCACATCAAAGGTAGTCAGATTTGTGAACTAACTATTTTAACCAGTTGAAAGTATCATAAAACACACCTATAAGATTACATGAGATTTTTTTCAACCAGTGTTTTTGGTTGGGGTATTTGGGGATAGCTCATGAATCCTAGCAATTATACCACAACCAGTTCAAATAATTCAACTATCATCATTTGCAATAAAATCAATTTTTGTAACTCTTCCTTTCTGATGCTTTATACTTGTACTACAAAATAAATTGTCCATCTTCCACTGAGAAACATAGAGCTGTGCTGGTATCTCCCTTTCCCCAGGAAAAAGGGTCATTTTACACTTTTGATGAAAAAACTATTCCCAAAATAATCTTAAGCACATTCAGTGAACAAAACTCAGAAGACCGCCTTTTTTTTCCTATTCAAGCATTCTTAACTCAAAACTAGAGGTCAGCAATATTAAGACACAGATCATGAAAAATACCAAACAGTTTGGCCTATATTTAAAGATATTTAATACTATGATTTTTTTATCTTCTCTTACACATTCTTTTGTGATTTTTAAGTTTCTTGTTTTTGATCTTTTAAAAAAGATATTGTAGAATTAATTTGATAATTGTATTGATGCATATGCAATTTAATATTATTCTTAATGTGAGTAAGTTATAAAATATTTAATCAAATTAGTAATTTGAAACTCAGAAAATTTGTCAGCTGTTACTGATTTTTTGTAACTTATGTCTACTATTATAATGTGAAAATTCTATATACTGCTATTTTTACTAAGATTTAGGAACAACATTACTACATTAATATAAAATCACAAATAGATTTTTATTAGAAACCTAATGTTAAGGGCGCAAACCACTTCCTTTTTTTATAACTTCCACATGAGCATTCTAGAGGAATGTTATTAAAATAAATAAGCATCCTACCTATTTATGTATTTTTAATTATATAACCTAATTGTGGTACAGTATCTTGGATGTTATCCAAGCAGACTTTCCCAAATATCTTTTCTTATAAAAGTGCTAAAAATAGCAAATTTTAGTGCTCCCTGCAACGAAGGCAAAAAATGTGTGACCCAGTATTTGTCACTGAAACCAGAGGGGAGTCTGCTTGGGAGATCACAGAAAAGGTTTTCCTGTCTGAAGAAGACAGCAAAGGAAAGCAAGGGGGAACTGCCCTCCTGAATTAAGCTGTGGCTTTCTGAGAATATGATGTCCGGAGCCACAACAGCCATCTATGACCACGAAGGAAACCTGTGAATGACAATCTTGCTGAGTATGTGGAGTGAACATTTTTGACAAGCATGTAGTCCTTGATAAAATCCATAGGAATGAAAACAACCAATCCTGTTACTGCTCTACTTACGTGATAAAAAAATATTCTTAGCTTAAACCACTTGTGGTTGGATTGCCTGATACTTGCAGTTGAAAATATTCTAAATAATACGCAACTGTTTAAGGCATGCACTGCTTTTGTGTAAGATTTCCAAAATAAATGTATTCTAACATTTTGGCACAAGAAACTGCTTGTTTCACCATATTCATTTTCCCCTGTGTCAGTAACAGAAGCTCTTATGTGAGATGTACACATGGCTAGAGACATGATTTCCCAACCTCTCTGTGCTACACTCATGCCTGTCACAAAGTCTTAGCCCACAAATGAGTGAGATTGCTATGTCCAGTGAGTAATCCTGCCCTTCCCTCTTCTTCCTTGCCAGTGGCTGGAAGCAGATGGGTGGGCACAGTCAGAGTGGCTGCTATAAGCCTCTGGACAGAAGCACTCTGAGAGAAGGACCCAGGAAGCTGGCATCCACACACTATGGCACTGCCATGCCCTCATAGCCTTGGTGGATTGGGCTCAGGTTGTTACATGAGATAAATCATCTTTTCACTTTTTAAAGTCACTGTTTTGTTTCCTTTGTTTGTTTGTTTTTTGGGGGGGTTCTTTGTCATATCCACTTATCCTTTACCCTAATGAAAATAATTTTTATATAGAGAAAATGGTTAATTTTGTTTCAGCTCAAATTACTTTAACTACTTTAGAAAAAGCTTTCGATTTTTCAGCTTACTTAAGGTAACTACCCATCAGAAATACACACTGCTTACCTATTCTAGAAAGCATTTTAAAGAAATATGTTTATGTATGGTACATACACAGATTGAGCCCATAGATCATTAAGAGAAAATAACACATGTATCTGCAAACTAAATTTAATGAATTATTTTATTAAAAACAGCTGGTTTACAATATATAAGCACTGCATGCAAAGGCAGAACTATTGTGTTGCCTAAAAAGTTCATTCATTAACAAGATTGAATCATGGTACTTTTCTCAACAAATGTATATATCTGCTTTGGTAACTGAGTCTTGAGGGAATATAAGTATTTCCAGGGAAATGTTAGGCATTGGATTTGAATAAAATATTAATTCAGCCATACATAAGACTCTATTTTAACATTCCAATACTTCTGTTAACAAATGCGAACTTTATTTTCTTTGTTAAGCCACAATATATTTTATTATATTACTGTGTTTGACTTCTTGGCAAGTTTTTAGTCTAATGACTAAGTCTTGTGGATAAAAATTCTCAAAACGAAATAACTAAGAGGTCAGCTGTCAATTTGAGAATACACCATGGAAAAGATGTGTTTTAGGATATAAAATTACAGCTGGTAAAGAATAAGTTCTTGTGATCTATGGCACCATAGGATGACTACAGTTAGCAATAACATTTTGTCTTTATTTATCTGAAATAAAATTTCACGAGATTGCACCAGTATTAAATCTTGACAAATTTGATTTACTATTTAGATATATATTGTAATTTATTTACAGTCTCTGAGAGTGAATACTGACAAAATTAAGATCCGTCTACAGAGGTAAATGATCACCCAAAACTGGCACTCTCAGAGTCATAGCATTGCGAATGTATTTTTTAAATGTCATGCATTAACAGAATACTGTCTTGCTTTCTAATAAACTAAAAAAGTTAATGTCGAAAATAACATTTTCTTTTGTGTGTGTGTGTGTGTGTGTGTTGGAGTCTCACTCCATCGCCCAGACTGGAGTGCAGTGGCCGCTCCCGGTCACCGCAGCCTCGACCTGCTGGGCTCTGGCAATCCTTCCGCCTCAGCCTTCCAAGTAGCTGGAACTACAGGCATGCGCTACCACGCCTGGCTAGTTTTTTTTTTTTTTGATTTATTGTAAAGATGAGGTCTTGCCAAGTTGCCCAGGCGGGTCTCGAACCCGCGGGTTCAGGCAATCCACTGTCTACACTGTATGTCATGTATTTAGTGAAAAGTCACTATAACTGTGTGTGTGTGTGTGTGTGTGTGTGTGTAGAGAGAGAGAGAGAGAGATTGAGAAAGAGAGAGAGAGAGAGTGTGTCAGGATCTCTGTTACCCAGGCTGGCACAATCATGGTTCAACACGGTCTTGACCTCCTGGGCTCAGGCAATCCTTCTGCCTCAGCCTCCCAAGTAGCTGGCACTACAGGTGCGCACCACCACATCCAGATCGTTTATTTGTTTTCTTGTTTTTTTTGTATAGATGACGTCTTGCTATGTTGCCCAGGCTGTTCTCAAACTCCTTGGATCAAGTAGTCCTTCCACCTTGGTCTCCGAAAATGCTGTGATTAAAAGCATGAGCCACTGCACTTCTCCTGTATATAATTTTTTAATACAAACCTTTAAATATTTTAATCAAGGAAAAGCATAATATAAAATCATGATGATCATCATTTATCATGTACAAACCCACTTAGCTCTACTTAAAATATTTATTTTGATATGTCATTTTAAATGTTGCGAAGCATGTAAGAACTTTTTTGAGCAATGATTAATATAAATGTAAATCCATTTCAATAAGTAAATATACAATTATAAGTTTTAGATCACTCATTTTTTGAACTATATAAAATATTTAACTCCAGATTACCTCTGCTAACCAAAAATTGAACAACACTGCTTTCATTTAGTTTCTAATTAGAAATGCAAATTCATTTTAACATGCAGAGAGGTAAATGATCATTCAAAGCTAGCACTGACGTGTACGTGCCTCTTGACCTCACTGGGACTTTGTGCTCTTACTGTGTTCCATCCATCTTGAAGGCCACACCTAGTCCCCAGTTCCTCAGCATTTGGCAAACATTTTTTCATTCCTCAACACTCATGCCAACACAACCTCTTCTTTGAGAAATTTTCCAAGTGAAAAGATGAAGAGAGGACTTCAAAAATATTTGTCTGTGTGAAGATACATGAGTACAAAGGGCCAAAAAAAAGAAAAAATGCTTAAAATTACTAATCATCAGGGAAATGAAAATCAAAACCTACTGAGATACCACCTTATCCAAGTCAGAAGCACCATTATTAATAAGTCAAAAAGCATAAGTGTTGATGCAGAAGCAGTGAACGGGGAATGCTTATACACTGTTGGTGAGAAAAAACTAAAAGTAAATCTACCATTTGGTTCAGCAAATTTGACAACTGGGTATATGCCCTGAGGAAAAAAATGTCATCATACCAAAACAAAAAGACACCTGCACTCATATGTTTATCGCAGCACAATTCTTAAGTGCAGGGCTATGGGACCAACTGAAGTGCCCATCAACCCATAAGTGAATAAAGAAAATGAGGTACATATACCCCATAGGATGCTATTCAGTCATTAAAAAAGAATGAAATCATGTCCTTTCTAGTAACTTGAATGGGACTGGAGGATATTGTCCTAAGTGAATCAACTCAGAAACAAAAAACCAAATACTGCATGTTCTCATTTATAAATGGTAGCTAAGCTCTGAGTCACAGGAGTGTACAGAGTGAATCACCATTCCCAATACAGTAGGAAAAAATTGGTGAAGGGGCAACATCTTAGAGATTTATTGAATGATAAGTACATTAAAATGTTATAAAACAACAACAGATATAACTTATTTTTTTCAATTATTTTCAATTTGCTATTAGTCTCACAACTGTTCCTCTCGATGAGCAGGGATAATAGGAAATGTACTATTACTTCACTTCAAATAGTTATGGACTTAAGTCACTTACTTTTAGGAAAATTCATTGCCATTTGGGATATCAATAGAGAACAGTGGCTAAGATCTTGGGCTGCAAATTCAAAGACGCCTCCTCTAAGGCTAACTACCTCACTAACCTAAGGCAAATATCTTAAATTCTCAATCTAATATTCCAAATTTAACCAGCATTTTTTTTCGTTCTTTATCTCCTTATACCTTTTTTTAAATAAGCACATTTTTGGTAATGAAAACATTTACCACTTCATGATAGTAAATTGAATGACTTTCCATTTATATTTTTGTTTATACATAATCTAAAAAAAGATGCTATTTCTGCAAATTGAGTATATTTTATTTGCTAAAGACAATAGTAATTACTGTATTAATATTTGCAAGAAAACTTTTTTCTATAAAGGCCGAAATTAGTAGGAATCTTAAAACAGTATCCTGGCAATGAAACATACTCAAACCTTGTAAATATTAAATACAGCAGCCTACAGCTATATTACTTTGCAATCACCCTTCAAAAGTTACATGTTGTTTAATAATTATTATTTGCATTCTGCATATAGATCATGAGAAGATGCATTTTCCCTTTTACATTTTAATACACAAATGGTACTACATGAATACAAGCATTACAATCAGAGTATTGACTTGTTTGCTGTAAAACAACAACTACAGTCACAACTAAAGCCATGTTATCTATAGTTTAGTTTCAATAAGCCAAAAGGAAGATGTTTCTCATACTAGAGTACACGGGGTGACATGCCATGGAATGTTCAATGTCACTGGAGAAGCAGGTTTTTGTTTTTTTGTTTTGTTGTTTTCTCTCTGAACTCCCAATAAATCCGTTTTCTGAGTAGTATTTGAAAATATTATTTTTAAATTGAAGCAAAGATTTTTTTAATGCCTAATCTGGGTTTTGATGAAAAAATAGAATCTGTCAGTTTGTCGTTAGCACTAGAATGAAATACAAAGCAAAATGCAACTATGAATTTTAAAGAAAAATGTTATTTCAAAGATACTTCACAATGTAACGTAGAAAAGCATTTCAATATGATATAGTATGTAATTTAATTGTTTTTTTCTGTTTGGAAGCTAGAAGGAAAATTTTCATGTCTTTGTAAGTCCCTATGTTCAAAATATCTCTACTTTTCTTAGGGATTTCTTGCTGCCCTGCTTAGAATACAAAATTATATCAGTTCTCAATTTCTCACTTGGATAGTCAGATCATAAAATGTGAGTGTACTCACGACCCATCACATAGAAGACTAATAATTAAGTGCTGTGTTGCCTGAGATAAAGCATGAGCTCAGAACACAAGCAAATGAGTGAGGCACCCAAACACTTTTTTAATGAAAAAGAAAACTTAAAGAATTCTGTAGTTTCAATTTTTCTGAAATAATCAAAGAAAAGTAGACATCATAAAGAAAAAAAGACAGCATCTCACTAACATTCCTTCTAGCAATTTCACACTCTCATTTTTATCTTGAATTGCATATGGGCAGCTAAGGGGGCAACCCAAGTGCTTCAGGCAGCAGCGTTCAAAGGTTTTGCTCTGACCTTGTGGCCATCCATCAAAGTCAGTCAAGTATCAACCATTGCAAGTGATGCTAGGAACATTTTACTACTGTTTATGAAGGGCAATATGCTTAGCAGGTTTTAAAAACACCTTCAAATTCTTGTCCCAATACTTTTAGTCTCAATCCCAATGATTTCCTATCATTCCTTATGTATGTCACACTTAATTTCTTATAGTTATGGAACATGCCATGTCCTCTACACCTTAGCACATGCAGATCCCTGTCAGGCAGGCTTTCTTCCATTTGTCCAAGGGCAAACTCTACTCATCCACTAAAACCATTCAGTGTCATGGCCTCCACAAGGCCTTCACTGAATCACCTCCTCCTAAGATGTACTTTGCACATAGTTCCCCAACTTTCCTGTCACAATGCATTCTAATCACTATTCAACACGCCTATCTCTTCCACTATCACAAGAATTCTTCAGGGAGGAGATGGCTGGTCCTGGGGGAGGACTACAAGTAGCACACATAATTACTGTAAAACAAAAAAGTCTTTTCTCTTTTTTTGATATATTTTCAGTCTCAGTAATTATTTATTACAAATGTTGTAAATATTAAAAGATAAGTGTGTACTTAGCAAAGAGAGACTTTTATTTATAAACAAATGAAGAAATGTTTTTGAAATTATATCATATTTTAGCAATTTATTATTTTCCAAAGAGTTTTCCCATATATTTGATCATTTGATATGTATTACAATCTTCTCATTTTCTGAAAAAAGTAATCTTCCTGTTTTAACAGGCTAAGTAGCTGAGTCATACAAATGTATGTGATTAGCTCTAAAGCAAATAGTCAAGTGCAGAATGCATTCACACACAAGCTCACTCTCTCTTTCTTTCTCTCCATATATATAATGATATATTATTTTTAAATATCCAATCAGATTTCTCAGCTATTACAGATAAATACTTATAAATTACTGGAAAACGATAGATCCGACATGTTTCAGACAATATGCTTAATCTAAATGTAGTTGCCAAACAATAAATGATTTTTCTAAAGTTCAACTAAGGCTATAAAACAAAATAGTGATGGGTACTGATATAATGGAAATAATCATGACACAAATGCTAATCAATATATATTATGTACTAAACATATGACAATATGAGCTATGATCCTCATATATATTAATGCATAACCCTCTTACACCCCATGAAGTAGGTGCTAATATCACTCCCCTTTTACAGAACCAGAAAATGTGGACAGAAGATAACTTGCTGTCTTTGTCCATTCAGTGTTACCGTAAAGGCATACCCAAGGCTGGGCAACTTATAAAGAAAAAAGAGGTTTACTTGGCTCATGACTCCGAGGTCCAGAAATGTTCAAAGACAAGGCATCTGCCTCTAGTGAGGGCCATAGGCTGCTTCCACTCATGACAGAAGGCAAAAGGGGAGCTGGTGTTTGCAGAGATCACTTGCAGAGACGAAGTAATAGGCTCTTTTAGCCAGTTTTCACAGGAAGAAACAGAGCAAGAACTCATTCACTACATTCGTGAAGGATCAGTCACATAAACCAAATACCTCCCCAACACTGGAGATCCAATTTCAACATGAAGACTAGGGGAGCAATTGTCCCAACTACAGCACTTGCCCTAGGTCACTTAGTATTAAGGAGTGGAAAAAATGTCTTTCCTAATATATATTATTATTTGTAGTCCAAGTATTCCAAGAGCCATGCCAACTCCTATATACAAGATGGGGCCCCCCAAAAAACAGAATTATCTTTTGGAGAGCAGGTCCCTTGTAGTACAGGGTCCCCCCACTATTTAAGTGTCCTAAGAACCAATCAGCAATAGTATACCAGCAACTGTTGTTGTGAGAGGCTGCATTCAATTTCAGGGAAATTTTCTACTGTTGTTGTTTTCTTTTGTTATGCTTTGTTTTTGGAGATTCTTTCAACATGATTGCCCATTTCATGGTGGGTGATTTACTAGCACACCTGTTCACACCCCATTGAGTGTTCAGCAGTTTTTGACCAAAAAACAACATGACCACAGTGCCCACTCTCCCTATTCACCCAGTCTCGTTCCCATTTTTTTGGTTAGCCTGGATAAAACAAGTCCTCAAAGGAAACATTTGGCTGAACTGGAAGTGGTTAAACAAAAAACGGCACAAACACTAAAAGGCATCAAAATTGATGAGTTCAAATACTGCTTTGAGCAGTGAAAAAAGCATCTTGATAGGTGTATCACCGTACATCAAAAGTGACTACAATTTAAACATGTAAGAATAAATACACAATTTTTTTTTTTTGAGTCGAAGTCTCACTCTGTCACCCAGGCTGGAGGGCAGTAGCACATCTAGCGTGGGCTGTGACGATCCTTCCGCCTCAGCCTTCCAAGTAGCTGGAACTACAGGCGCATCCTACCATACCCTGCTGATTTCTGATTTATTATAGAGACGAGGTCTCTCCAAGTTGCCAGGGCTGGTCTCGAACCCACGGGCACAGGCAATCCACTCGCCTCAGCCTCCCAAAGTGTTGGGATTACAGGCTGAGCCACCAAACCTGGCCCACAATTTTTTAAAAAATAAATTCTGGGTTTTTTTGGGTTGCCCCTAGTATAATCCCTCTAGTAATGGACTCCTACTGTTGAAGATACTGATATTAGGGAACGTGATAGCTCTATTTTTACTAGCTGGGGTAGCTAATTTCATATCATCTTTCTTCATACAAATGTAAATATCTGCTTTATAATCTAGTGAATCAATTGCTGATATTGTTTTAGATTAAAGATGAAAAAATATAAAGTACAGTTGTTGACTGCTTTAAATGAACTTTTCATTAATGAAAGCTTAACTAGTTAAGTCTTTACAGGCAAAGAACTAGAGTTAATCAACTCAGCTATTCACAGAGTTAAGATACACTAAACAGTTGTCTTTCTTCATTTTAGGATTGTTCTTATATTCCTATGTATTTATTAACAGGTTTTTTTTAGTTGGATTCTCACTCTGTCGCCCAGGCTGGATTGCAGTGGCACACTCATGGCCACTGCAGCCTCAACCTGCTGGGCTCCGGCGATCCTTCCACCTCAACCATCCAAGTAGCTGGAACCACAGGCATGCGCCATCATGCCCAACTAATTTTTTGATTTATTGTAGAAATGAGGTCTCACCAAGTTGCCCAGGCTGGTCTCGAATCTGTGGGCTCAGGCAATCCTCTCACCTTGGCCTCCCAAAGTGCTGGGATTATAGGCGTGAGCCACTGCACCCAGCCTACTAACAGATTTTTGAAACCAAGGCAAAACAAAAAACATTGCTATATTAAACCTACATACCATTTTAAAAATGCATTTCATTTCTGGGAATTTTTTTTTAATGTTATTTTTTAAATTTTATTTTAAAGACGTGGGATAAAATTCAGGATTAGGTATACAAATGGTCATCACACAGGTAAAATTTGGGCCTCCCTTTGGTCTTCATTTCGCTTGGTTGAGATCAGGTACCCTCATTGATGTTATGTGCCCCTCTCCACCAGTGGTGTCCCACTACTACTAAGCCCTTTCTGATAGTATTATGGTAAATGTTCAGGGTCCACTTATGGGTGAGAACATGTGGTACTCAATTTTGCTTCTGTGAGAGATCACTAAGGATTACAGACTCTAAATCCTTCCAAGTTGCTACAAAGTCCATAATTGTGTCCTCCTTTATGATATTTTTTGTCTTCTATGTCCCATATTTGGGCTTTTATTTTGGCGATGTGGATTCTTCTACTAAAGTTAGGGTTTTGGTGGTCTTACCTTTCCAGGTCCCTTGGGTGATTTGTTAGGCTGTTAACTTGTGATCTCTCCATTTCCTTGAAGTGTATTCATAAAGACATAAATTCTCCTCTTAGAACTGTTTTCATGGCACCTCTGAGATTTTGGTAAGATGTTTCTTCATTTTCATTTGTTACCAGGAATCTTTTGTTTTGATTTCTGTGTCAATCCAGAATTTTTTCAGCACCATGCTGTTTAGTGTCCATGTCTTTGGGTATGTGGGGGGAATTTTATTGGTGTTGATATTTATTTTTATTTCATGGTGGTCTAAGAAGGTGCATGGCAGTATTTCAAACTTATGAAACTTGTTTATGCTTTACTTATGGCCGAGGAAGTGATCAATCTTGGAGTACATTCCACGTGGTGATGAATATAATGTGTATTCTGTGGTTGTTGTGTGGAGTGTTCTGTAGTATCCATTAAGTCCACTTAATCAAGCATCAAGTTGAGGTTCCAGATCTCCTTGTTGATTTTTTGCCCGGAAGATCTTTCTAGGTTGTTAATGGGATATTTAAGTTCCCAGCTGCAATAGTGTTAGAGTCAATATATTTTTTAGTTTACTTAGTAGTTGCTTTATAAATGCTGGTGCTCCTGCATGAGGTGCAAACATCCTACCTTAGGATAGATGTTTCTTGCTGATGGATTGAACTTTTCATAATGTTGTGTTCTTCTGTATCTTTTTTTTTCCCCTTTATTTTAAATATATGAGGTACAATTCAGGGTTATGTATACAAATGTTCATTATGCAGGTACCCTTGTTGATGAAGTGTGCCCCTCCTGCCCCTGGCAGTTTCACTCATGCCAATCCCACCCTCACCACTCCCGGCAGTTTCCCTCTACTGCCAATGTATATTTCTTAATTTTTAATAACTTGAAGGTTGTTTTGTCTGATATTAAGATCACAACTCCCACCTTCTTGTGTGATCCATTCACCTGGAATTAATTTTCCATACTCTAACTTTGAGTCTATGGACATCCCTTGTGGTGAGAACAGTTTTGTAGATGTAGCAAATTATTGGGTCATGTGTTTTTATCTGGTTTGCCACTCTATGTGAGTGTTTATTCCTGTCTTGAGGTTCTTAAAAACTTTGCTTTTTTTTTTTTCACTTTTGGGTTGATGTATATGTGTGTTTTCAAGTTTGCAATCACTATGTGCTCTCTATTGATTTTGTGTTCTCTTATTCTTTTGAGAAGTGCATGGTCTTTTTTTTCTCTCTTTCCTCTATGCTTAATACCTTTTAAAGCATCTCCTGGAAGGCGGATCTGGAAGCTGCATAATCTTTTAGGGATTAGATGTCTGGGAAGGATTTTCATTATCCAACACTGATGAGGCTGACCTTGGCTGGGTAGGAAATTCTTGGTTGAAATACATTATCTCTGATGACTTTGAAAATTGGGCTTTAGTCCCTTCTAGCTTGTAATGTTTCTGCCAATTGGTCTGCTGTTATTCTGATTGGTCTACCTTAGTAGGTACTCTGATCCCCTTTCCTGTCTTTAGAATTTTTTCTTTTATACCCACTTTGTGCAGGTGAATTGCTGTATGCCTAGTGGCTGTTCTTCTCATTTGATGTCCTGCAGGAGGTTCTCTGTATCTCTTGAGTTTGGTTACATCTCTGGTGAGATTGAGAAAGCTTTCTTGGATAAACTCCCAGAATACTTGCTCCAAGGTGTTCTTCATTTCCCTTTTATCTGGGATATCAATCAGGCATAGGTTTGGTCTGTCATCATAATCACACACCTCTTGGTGGCTTTGTGCTTTCTGACTTTTCCTTCTAAGATTTTTTACAGATCTGGTTAATTCCACGTTTTGGCCTTCAAGTTCTGAGATTATTTTTTCAACTTGATTAATTCTGCTTTCTATGCTTGTCATCTTGTTATTTATTTCCTGGATGAAGTTTTCTATGGCCAAAATCTCTGTTACAATCTCTTTCAGTGTTACATCTTGACTTGCTTGAGTCTATTTCACTCTTTCCATCCATTTCCTAATCCCTGTTGTATTCTAGGGCTAGTCAGTGACTTCCACTGTTTGGACTTTGAGGTCTGATTTTTCAGGTCTTATCTTCTTGGTACAGTGGGAATTACCTGTGGCATTTTGTTGTTTTTTCCTCATTTGTGACAGCTCTCTTTCTTTTCTCTTTAATTCCATTATTCAGTGGTAGTGGGTGGGAGGGGTTTTCACTTCTGATGATTGCTCAGCCCACTATTCTTCTCTGATCAAGCTCTGAATTTGTTCCATTTTGAAACAGAGCTATACGTGGGAAGCTTTGCTGTTTCTTATAGTTTTGAGAGTCAAATAAGATGAAGGATGAGAAGTGAGGATTCAGAACATACTTGCAAATCACAGTGTTCACTGACTGGAGTTTGGGTTTTCTAAGACCCACTCTCCACCACCACTCTATATGACAATGCAATGGGTACGTGTGTGTGTGTACCACCTGAGTCCAAAATAAAGTAACAGCAATGAAGAGAACAGTGTAAAGTAGAATGAAACAGGAAAGATAATTATGAAATAAAAAACAAAAAAAACTCACAGAGGTAGTGTGCCTACAGTTCCAGTTTCTTAGAAGGCTGAAGCAGAAATATCGCCTGAGTTCAGCAGGTTGACACTGAGGTGGCTGTGAGCATGCTACTGCACTCTAGTCTGGATGACAGAGTGAGACCACAACTAAAAAATTTAAAAACCCACAGAGAAAAGCAGAAACCAAAGAAAAAGCAATAAAACCCACACACCCTCACACATACACAAAAACAAATAGGTAAAACACTAAACTAAACAAAACCCCCAAAAAAACAAAACAGGAAAATTGAACACACACACATACATGCCCAACACAAAATGAAAGGAGAAGAAAAAAGGGGGAAAGAATGCAAATCAAACCCTTACACACACATACACACACACATTAAACTAAAAAAAAATTAAAAATAGAGAACAGAAAAGAAACAAGATGAACACTCAGTCATTCATGTACACACATAAAGAGAAAACAAAAAAGAAAAAGAAAGCAAAAAAAGAGAAAAAAGGGAGATGCGAATCGATCCCTCACATACACATTCACAAAGAAAAATTAAAAAAAAAAAAGGAGGCCTGGCTCTGTGGCTCAGCCTTTAATTCCAGCTCTTTGGGAGGCCGAGGCAAGAGGATTGCCTAGGCCCGCAGCTTCGAGACCTTCCCAGGCAACTTGGTGAGTCCTCATCTCTACAATGAAAAATTAAAAATGGCCATGGTAGCGCATGCCTGTAGTTCTGGCTACTTGGAAGGCTGAAGCGGAAGGATCGCCGGAGCCCAGCAGGTCAACGCTGCAGTGGCCGGGAGCAGGTCACTGTACTCCAGTCTGGTCAACAGAGTGAGACTCCAACTCAAAAAAAAAAAAAAAAAGTAAAAAGTTCTGGGTACTGAGGGCCTTCTTGTGGCAGATTCTGTAATTGTTTCTCTCAGTTGCTCACAAGTAAGCCCTATTGCTGTCTCCTATGGAGCTGCAGCCTCATTCACAATCTCCCCAGTGTTCGGCCCAGGGAAAGACAAAAATGTGGTGGGGGTGGATGGGGCTTTAGTCATCCTCTCCCCCTCTCATATGGTCAGGGGGATACCCTCTGATGGGGAGGTGCAACAGACTTTCAGGCTCCACCTGGGTTCATCACTCTCAGTCGTGCCCCAGCTGTGTGTGTCTGATGTTTAGAGGATTGTTGGTGAGGAATGGGTTGGCTCAACCCTGGACTCATCACAGATCTCTTCAGGGGTCTTCCTGTTCCTTTTCTGGTCACACTTTCTGTCCCATGGCTGAATCCAGGTATGGGGTAGGATGCCTGAGACTCAGCATTCATTTTGTCCCTCTGAAGTCTGTGTTTTCATTATATTCCCTTTGAGTCACAATCAGCCCCTGAGTAGTTAACCCACCAGTCACAGAGATTGGGTCTGTCAATCCGTGGTGAGCAAGCCAGAGCACTTCCCTGCAAGATGGTGGCAGGGTGCCTGTTTCATCTTTTCCAATGGGGCTCATCCTCTGGCTTCCTTGCTCTGCTTTCTCCACAGTCCTTGCTGCCAGTGTACAGTCAGGCACTGCAGTGGTGAGGCAGAGCCTGGAGTCAGTAGTCATTCCTGGCAACTTCTTCCCAGGAAGGGCTTTGCTGATTTTTTTTAAATGGTGCTCGGTTTCTGTGTTCCGGGAAGTGCTAGAGATCAAGCAGAGCAGCTGCAGCCCCAGCCACTTCACCAGGAGAGTGCTGGCCACTTATTCCCGAATCCCTGCTGTCAGCCACTCATACCCTGGAATTTATTTTAAAATGTTATAAAATATGCATATTAGAATGTAGTAAATACAGTAGCTTTCATTTTAACATCAGACAACTGCATATTTGTAATCAGTGGTCTTAAGCAACTTTCCTGTGCTGGGGTATGCAGATACCTATATAAAAAAAGAGACTCCATTACCAGGCTGCATGACTGTTTACCAGGATGCCCAAGTGGGGCAGTGTAAACAGACTAATTTCAGCATCACTGGACAAATCTCTGCCCATGATTTTCTGTTCATTTGCTTACCTTGGCTGTCTGTAAAATAACGATAACATGTTACAGGGTTTCTATGAACACGTAATACATGGTAAAACCAGGTACGATATATGTTGTTGTTGTTGTTGTAAATGATCCAAAGCACTATGCTGTGGGTAATTCTCATTTTGGAATTTCACTAAAGGTTTTGTTTTGTTTTCTCAACTTTTAAAAAAATATTTACTCATATAACTCTCAATATAGACCATTCTAAATTTTTTAAAAATGATCATTTTAACCTAAGTCATTCCTGTATATATTTCTATTGCTTTAGTAAAAGCAAAAGTTATATTTTGTGTCAGTAAAGCTCTGATGTAAATCAGAGAACCATCAAATTTCTTTACCTACCACATCATAGCACACATTAATTGAGTGAAATAACACTCAATTAGGTAGAGCCATTTCAAATTGATAAAAACACATGTTTTCAACTTGCTTATATGATGTCACTACAGATTTTGTGTTCTAAAGTATTAGAAATATTATGATGAGGTCAGGGAAATTTAGAAAACTGCAGTAATTTTTGCAATTTTTCAAGACACAATGCACCACAAAACAAATAAAACAGAGCATTCGTCCAAACAGATTTAAGAACTACATGGAAATGCACAGTTTGGCTGCTACTATTGCCTATGATGGAAATGCTGGGCACAGGTTACCTTCAGCATCTTCCAGACATTCTTCACAGCCATTTTAACGTCTCCCTCAGCACCATGTGCTAGAATCATTCAGGTTTGCAGAGACTGCCTGATTTGGGCTGTGCTCCTTGACAGAAAAGAAAATGGCAGAGCTGCTCTTGCAGGGCTCAGTTCCTGGTTAGGGAAATAGCTCTGCCCTTCTCCTGGAAGTTGTTGAAATAAACTCACTGCTTCTACTTGAGCATGTTTTATTTTTATTGATGACATAAAATTGTTTACATGAGTAATTCCTTCCTGTGTTTGTGCAAAAGCAGATGCAATTCTGTGTCAGAGTCAGAATGCCATGTAACTACGCCATATTTATTCAAAAACTGTAATTGTTTTAAAACTTTTTCTACTATTTATATGCTAACATTAAGTATTTTTATACCATAAAACTATATTAATGGTACCAGTAAAAAAAAAAATTCTAAGTGATATAGTAATAGTAACTCTCCCCAAAACACAGAAAACTTACGGAAATTTTTATTTTATTGTGGTTTTCATTTTGTATTTGCATGAGTTTTAGCTGCTACTACATGTTAAACAAGAACATGGAGCTATAGTTAAAAACATACACTATTGCCAGAAATATTCATGTAAATATAGTGAAGGAAATAGAAACATCTTTTTCACTATGGTCAATTTCAGTACAATTATAAATCAAAACATCATGGCTTTAATCTAATTAAATGTGACCACTTTGTTTTTTCAATGTCAGATTCTGTAATTATAAGAGATGATATATCTGATTCTTGAACATCCAGAAATTTTACAAGATAATACTAAATCTAAAACTTTGTAACAGTACTAGCAAGCACTCACCATATAGTCTAGTCTGTAAGCATCCTCACCTAGGTCAGTTCATCCATTGCATTGTCACAACACTGAATGATTTTAATGTTTTTATTTTTATGATGATGAAAATTGAAACACTTCAATTCTATACTATAAAACGCTACGGTAATACTCAAGCAATTGGAGTATATAATTTGATCTCAAATTATGTTCCTAAAGTCCACATTACTGTTTTTGACTTTATGAGTGGTTGCATCTTCTATTAAGTTACTTAAAGATATCTTCCAATATGTAAATTTAGAAAATATTTTAAGAACATAGCAAGCATAACAACATGAAATCACCCAAGAGGTAGTAGTTATAATTTTTGTTTTCAGTGTTGTATTTGTTATTACTGTTTTATGTAGTTTAAAGAATAAAATATCACAAATATTTTAGAATAGTTGAATCTTTCTTCAATAACTTAAATCTGCATCATAGATTATAAATCCATTTGTCTTGCATTAGTATTTTAGATCCTCCAGAGATGAATGCATAACAATGTGAGATTTTTAAGTAAAAAAGAAAAAAAGAGTTTTTGTGAGAAATTGTGATTTCAATTTTGTTTGGGGTAATAAAAACACTGTAGTTTTCTTAATGTACATGACAAAACTTCAAAGTACATAAGACATCTAATATTATCTGTGTTTTCTAAGATTTTTTTCAAATAGTTATTTTTTCCATATAGTTAACATTATGTTTTTATTACAAAATTATGTTAAGAAATTACCTTTCAACTGATGCTCTTCCAAAAAGGAAAAAGGCAGTAAATCTCACTTTTCTCTGATGCTACATACAGGGAAAGAATCAATCATCTGAGTCTTAACAGCAGTTCACCAATGATTCTTGTTATTTAAAATGTTTCTCATGAATGCTTGAGTTCAGACAAGACAGCAGTTCACCAATGCTGCTTCTTATTTAAAATGTTTCTAATTTTTAGAAAGTTTGAGTTCAGACAAGAAGAAGCAGTGGGAATCCTTTTCCTAGCTTCGAAAACTTGCCTTGGGCAGCTAATTTCTGTGAACACTTACAGCAGAAATCAGCAGCCTACTGTTGATATTTTCATAGTAATTATAGATCAGGAGTTGGCTGCTCAGAAGAGCAAAAATGTGTCGCATATGACATAGCAAACCCTTGCTAATATATTTTTTCTTTTTTGTTACTATAGATCCCATGGTGGCAGAAATAAGTGTTCTTGGAACGTAATTGAGAGTGTGAATGCAAAAATCAGAGATAAGAAAGTTTAGAAATTGGGAACACACACGTGTTCCATAACTGCCATGCTCAATAAAATCCCCTAGAAAAAAAGTAAGATAAAATGTTGTGTCTTCAACTACTACTACTACTAACCTGAATTTGGGTTTTATATTAACAGCTAACTCCTATACTTGACCTGAGGGGAATGGGTTACACTCTCACTCATAGGCCCACACATGAATGGCTCAGGGGTGTTTCTTCCACAATCCTAGAGCGCACTGCACTACATGGCTCACTGAACCCAGCTGTCTCTTCTGCCAGCTCTGTCTCAGAAAGTGTTCCAGGGTCACGGGAAAGAGAAGATAGCATCTGACTGTGGAAACCATGGAAGCCTCACATAGAGAGAGAGAATGAAACGGCACACGAAGAATGAGAATGTTAGGAAAGAGACACGTCATAGGGCAAAGGCCCTCCACTCCAGATGTGAACAGCTCACTGGAGGAAGCTACAAAAAGAATTAAGTCACAAGTGGCATATCAGGAGAGGGCAGCACAATGTGACCGGTGTGAAGAGGACGGGAACAGCAAGGAAGAACCAGCAAGAACAAATGACTTGGAAGCAAACAGCAGAGAGCTTTTGGATTTGGGATTTTGGAACAAGATATTTGGATATACCAGGTGCTGACATTTGAACAGAAAGCTCCTAATGAAACCTGTCTGTCATCAGAAGACCCTGGCTACCAGCAAAGAGCTCACACTGCAGTACTACCTTGATGAAATCTGCCACCATCCATATCTGGCCTTCAGCCCTGAAGTCTCAGAAGCCCGGTTCTGTTAGCAGAAAACATGTGTCAGGATGACTGGCACTAATAAAGAAAAGAGATTTATTTGGCTCATGACTCTGTGGGCTGTACAAGAAGCATAGCACTGGCATCTGCTTCTCGTGAGACCTCAGGAGGCTTATAATCACGACAAGAGGCAAGAAGGGAGCTGGCATGTCACATGCCCACAGCAGAAGAGAGAGAAGATGGCACCAGACTCTTAAACAACTAGCTCTTGCATGAACGAACAGAGTGAGAACTTACTTATTACCAAGAGAATGGCATCAAACCATTCATGAGGGATCCACACTCACCTCCCACTAAGACGTACCTCCATCATTGGGGACCACATTTCAACATGAGATTTGGAGGGACAGCATCTAAACTATGGAGGGGACAACATCCAAACTATGTCACCCTCTAACATGACTGTTCATATCTATTAACTGCCCCACAATGTAGAGACTACAGTTTATCCCATTGAAGCAATCCTATCACAAATTTCTGGGTGACAACTTACAGCCATAAGAGGTCCCGCTCTACAATAAATTATAGGATGCATGGAAGCCTTTGAACAGAGAAACAAGATCAGTGCTATAATCTGGGAGAAATTAATTGAGTAGTAAAGCATTACAGATGCTTAACTGTTTGCAGGCAGAGAAAACCCTGAAAACATGAAGGTCTCTCTAAGACGAGCCAAGTAAAACAACGGGGATCTGGTCCAAGGAAGAGTGAAGAGTCTTGGGTTTGGAAAACACTGCAGAGAAGACCCTGACAAGACTTGCAAGTGATTTGATTGGGAACAGTGAGGAGGAAGACAAGAGGTCAAGACACCTTCAATATTAAAATTTCCTTTAATTGCAAAAGCACTAAAAAATTGCAAAGCTTTAAGTTAAAGACTCTGTTCTGTAGAAATGACTGCGTTGCACAACACATCTATACTCATGTTTTAAATAATCACAACAGAGAACTATAAATTATCTGATTATTGTACACAATTTTTTGTGTATCTAAACATTTTCTGGAAAAAGCGACCACAGATGCCCTCAAATTTTGAGCTTCTGTACCCTGAAATAACTAAGAATTTTGCCCAGAGGATTATTTAATACAAGTAGAAACAGTTTATTATGTTGCAGAAGTACACACTCATAATCAAATGACAATATTACAAAGTCCTAAAATAAATATAAACAAGATCAGAGAACAGAAGTAAACGACCATGCCAAGCTAAACACAATACAAATTGCTTAAATTCGATTTGTTAAACACTGTAAAATGAAATGTATGTGGCTATTTGCCTGTTATTGATAATTTGAACCTCAAAACGAAAAGAAGTTTGTTAAATAATAATCTGGACTTCTTTAATAAGTTGGTCAATTTTATTTACAAAGTTATTTCAGCTAAAAATTATAATAGTCGGTCCTCTGCTTCCATGGGTTATGCATCTGCAGATTCAACCAATCACAGGTTGAAAATCTCCAGAAAGAAAAAAAAAAGATGGCTGTGTCTGTAATGAACATGTACTGACTTTTTTTCTTGTCATTATTCCATAAACAACACAGTATAACAATTATTTACAGAGTATTTACATTGTATTAGGTATTACATGTTATTGAGAGATGATTTAAAGTATGTGAGGATATGTATGCAGGTTATATGCAAATACTATGCCTTTTTATGTCAGGGACTTGAGCATTCATGGGTTTCGTTATCTGTGGTGAGAGACAAGATACTGGAATCAATCCCTTACAGATACTGATGGAAGACTGTATATAAAATACTACAAAAACTTGGAAACATGCTACTTTAAATCTGCATAACACAATTCTACTCATATGCTCTTTACTTAGCTTATTTTGGTTTCTTATGTGATATAGGCAATATTTATTTAAGAAAAAGACCTAGTTGTAAATATATAACTTGTGTCCAATTTAAAAATAAATCTCAAGTGCTTATTTTCACATTCTGAACAGCTTTACATGATATCAATATGCTATATTCCTATAAAACTTAAATTGAGGAATTTTTATTATGCCATCTAGGAGAAAGTTATTTAAACATATAATTTCATTCAAGTAAAAAAATTTATATCCACAAACCACAGTAGAGAAGGGTTTTTAATCAACCATAAAACACAAAGCAGAAACATCCCCATCTAGTCCAATACCAAAAAGTGAAAATTAAATTATATTATAGTACCCCACATCTTTAAAATAAAAGAAAAAAGAAAAAAATTATATTATAAAGTCCAGTAACCAAGAACAAAAATGTTTTCTAATTATACCACCTAAATCATGAAACTATCTGCTACTTTCAAAAACCACTGTTCACAAATAACTTATTTTGGAGTCTAGGATAGCATGGTTGAGTGGAAGAAACTTTAAAGCTATTTGGGGGCACAGGGGTACAGCAATCTGAAGTTGGGGCACTGCTGCTAGCTCAAACACAATTATGTGCTAACAGCATAATCAGTGTCTGTGGTCTCCAGAGGATATTAACCCAGATTTAGACAATGTTTTGACATCTTCCTTGACTTCTGATCATGGTTCCAGGAGTAGCAATCACGCAGGAGACAGAGCAAACAGAGCCATTCTGAAATTACATTTTCAGATCTCATTCATTGACCTATTAACTGCTTCTGGTTTTCAATCATATTCAAAACTTGACACATGGTATACATTTAAATTTTTTTCATAAATTTTATTCAGATGTGTTCTCTTGCCTTTACTACCACTTCACCATTTTAATTAAGCATGTTTCTCCCCACTGGCAATCTTCTCATTCTTAAAACTTTTACCTAGGGAAATATGTGGTTATAGAAGAGAGAAAACTTCCAAAATAAACTATTTTAAATGACAACAACATTAGCAAGCAAATTAAAATGATTAGCATGTTTAATCAACAAGACATTCTGGGGTTAATATACTAAATGTGTGCTCTATGTAAAACTACTATTTTGCCTAGGATTACTTTCAAATTTCATGACTTCAAAACTAGCACTTATCCAGTCAACAGCGTTGAGCGTGCCTTTCATTCACAGTTTCAGTAAGTAAAATATAAATAAACAAATACATACAATACATACATAATAAAGTAAGCAACATCTCAACTCCAAGAAATTATATTTTATGTCGATATCAAAGAAAAATTTCTCAGGTAACACTAGGTTAATGCTGTTGACACAGTGCTCTAGAAAAGTTCTGCCTTAGGGAATGTTCATTTAGATGAATCTGACTGCCTCAGGGACATCGGAGGAGAATGTCAGAAGTTGCAAGGGCACCTTAGGCAGCCTTACTGGAAGACTGGGAGATTGCTTATAATTTCATACTATACTGTGTGCCATGAAAGGCTATAAATATTCTCCCGATATTCTAAAACTGGTTCTTCAGCAGATGCTAATACCATGTGCCAAGGCAATTAGCAAGCTCGTATTTCAAAGTATCCTGCCTATAGTACCCTATGTAAATATTTTGAAAGTCACAGAGTAGTCTGGTGATAGAAAAGTAAAAGTGAGCTGTGATTAAGGGACTATAAAATTACTATTTTTAGGAACTGTATCAGTAAGTATTTTACCATGCTCAGTCAGACAACACCCTATGATGTTTTATGTATTTGAATACAATTAGATTAAGTTGTTGCATTTTTGGTCCCTTTCCTTTCATTCTTTGCTAAATACTCTTTTTTTATGCTAAGATTAAAAGCTCACAAAATTATCTGACCCAACAAAAAGGTTTCAGGTTGACCATAAGATTTTTTTAAAAATTTTTAATCAGAGAATATCCCATATAACCATTTATTTCATGTAAATACTTAGTATAAAATTTAGCATTGAATAAAATCAATATAACTTGGCATCAATATGAACACAGTATAGAAAGTATTTAATTTAAATTTAGCCGGGCTCGGTGGCTCAGCCTGTAATCCTGCGCCTTTGGGAGGCTGAGGTGAGTGGATTGCCTGAGCCCGCTGGTTCGAGACCTGCCTGGGCAACTTGGCGAGACCTCATCTCTACAATAAATTTTTAAAAAATCAGCCGAGTGTGAAGGATCCGGAAGGATCGCTGGAGCCCAGCAGGTCCAGGCTGCGGTGGCCAGGAGCAGCCACTGCACTCCAGTCTGGGTGACATTGTAAGACTCCAACTCAAAAAAAAAAAAATTAGTCAGTGTGAATTTTAATTAATTTTCTTCGGTGTGTCAGCTAGTTAATTTTGCTCTTTTGCTTCAAAATTCCAAAAAAAAGAGTCTCTATATTCATACTTAATATCTCAAATGAAATTCTAAATGTAGACAACAAAATTATTTTTAAAACTTAGATATATCCCAACCTTTTATGAAGGATGCCAAAAAAAGTATACACATTTTAAGAAAGTAAAAAGCTGTATTAAAATTGTAATACTCAATATATACTGATAGGAAAAGATAAATATAAGTCAAGTTTGACCTCTGCAACTACAAAGTGGCTACCATTAGCATCCAGACATTTCTGATTATAGGTAACTAAAACTAATATGTAGATAACGTCTCTTGAAATGTGTATACGTTTTTGGCAACACTGGTACATGACAGGATTTTTCAAAGTCGATAGCATTACATCACTCTTTGGTATTCAACACGGAAAACAAACTAAAAGTTATCTACTAAGACAGATTGGTGGGTTTTCTCAGAACCCATTCAGCACAGATTACATGTATATTACATGTGTATGTGTTAATTACATATGATAATAATTTTTTAATTCTTCATACTTAATTAAAGCAAATAACTCCTTTTCCATTTTCTTTTTACCTAATTTGAAGATGAGGAAGAAATCAAAGTATCTTCAGCCAAGAAAATAAAAAATGTCCACAACTGCAGTAATTGGAAGTTGGGCACAGCGATACCTGACTAACAGTTTCCAAGGATGTTAAATTTATATGCCAGAAGCAGCAACTGTAAAAACATATTAGTATTTCTTTTAATAAAAATGCCAGGAATATGCTGTTGCCAAATATAGTATCTCTACAAAGATAAACATTATTTCAACAGTATGTGGTATGCAACTATTGGCATTTGTAAGATAAATGAAGGACAGGCAACTGAAAGTTTTCTATCATAGTTTTAAGAATTGCTGATCAAATTATAGCAAGATCCTGTATAAAAGACAATAAATTCTAATGAAAATTCTAAATCTTTATCAATTTCTTGGTCCAGTAGATAAGAAAATAAAGATAGCCAATGTGACAATTTAAAGGGACCAAACATATAATTTCAAAAGATAGAAAACCAATTTGAGGTATTTGTAATGACTCCTTGAAAATGGTCAACTGTTAATATATAAGAAAACAAACAAATACACATGATCTTTAGAGTTAGAGAGTAAGCTCAAATCTTATTAATCTTGCTTGATCAGGTTGATTAGGCCTGGTGAAGCTCATTTACTTCATTTGTGTACAGGAGATTAATAATCTTTACTGTTTGGGTTGTTAAAAGATTTTACTAAAAACAATAAAAAGACTAACCCAATTTAAAAATGTGCAAAGAACTTGAACAGACATTTCCCCAGAGTTGACATACAAATAGTTGGCCAACAGGCATATGAAAATATGCTAAACATCACTAATCATTAGGGAAATGAAAATCAAAACCACAATGAGATATCACATTCATTCTATACTTTAAAAAAAAAACATAAAGTAACAAGTCTTGGTGAGAATATGGGGAAATTGGAACCTTTGTCCACTGCTGGGAATGTAAAACTCAATATTGTTTTCCATAGTGCAGACACTATGGAAAACAATATGTCAGTTCCTAAAAAGATTTACGAATAGAATAACTACATGGTCCAGCAATTCCATTTCTTGATCTACATCCAAAAGAACTGAAAGCAGGAGCTTGAGGTATCTGAACATACATGCTCACAAGAGCATATTTACAAAAGCCAAGCGGTAGAAGTAACCCAAGTGTCAACAGAAAGGTAAGCAGATAAATGTGGAATATACACACACTAGACTATCACTTAGTATTCAGAAAGAAGGAATCCTGCCACATGCCACAACATGAATGAACCTTGAGGATATTATACTAACTGAAATAAGCCAGTCACACACACACACACACAAATACTGTATGATTCCAGTTACATATCTAAAGGAGTCAAAGTCACAGAAACAAAGTAGAACGGTGGTTGCCAAGCTGGAGGAAGCATGAAATGAAAAGTTATTTAATGGGTACAATTTCAGTTTTGAAAAAGTTCTGGAAATTGGTTGCATAAAAATGTGAATGTACGTAACACTAATGAGCTGTAAACTTAAAAGTGGCTAATGTGCTAAATTTCATGTTATGTATTTTTATCACAATCAAAAATGATACGTAATTATACTATGTGGGATAATAAATTAAAGTGCCTAGCATACGATAGATACCCAAAATAGTACTTCTAGATGAGGAGGCATCATTCTTCCTATGGTTAAAGACAGACTCAGTAGCCAAAATGCCAGAATTAGAGAGAGCCCTTACTGATACCTACCAGCTGTGTAAAACCTTAAGCCTCAGTTTCCTCACTTAGTGGGTTCATAATTGCGCACCGCTTGCAGGGAAATTATTAATTAATGCATTTTAAAATGTATACTACTCCTGGCATATAATAAGCTCTGTAAAATTCCTATTATCATATTATTATTATTTTCTGGATAATTAAGAGTCTGTCCTTCTATCTTTTTTTTTTTTTTTTTTGAGTTGGAGTCTCACTCTGTCGCCCAGACTGGAGTGCAGTGGCCGCTCCCGGCCACCGCAGCCTCGACCTGCTGGGCTCCGGCGATCCTTCCGCCTCAGCCTTCCGAGTAGCTGGAACTA
>CAUYQG010172625.1:0-10257 GCA_963574415.1 Tarsius wallacei
GATACAGGAATAGATAATCAGTTTAAATGAAAATTGAAAAAAATAATTGCACTGATAAATCACTAGACTTACGTTTTTCCATTCAATTCCACAATCTTTGTAATGGCGCTACTGAGGCGGTGGCTGCAGCGGCTGCTCTATCCGCAGCTTCAGGCTGTCCAGATCGGCGTGATATCTCAGCAGCAGTGACCACCAGTGACCACCGAGTTCCGCGTGAACAGTGGGCTGCCAACGATGGGATCCGCAGCCCCCGGAGAGACAGCTAGAGGCTCTCTGTGTTCTTCCTTGCGGAGCGTCTCACAGATCAGGCTGTCCCGCCGCCATCTTCTCTCCCTCTCGAGACTATGTGTTTCTAACTGGAGAAGACAATTACCTTAACATTACAAAGATTGTGGAATTGAATGGAAAAACGTAAGTCTAGTGATTTATCAGTGCAATTATTTTTTTCAATTTTCATTTAAACTGATTATCTATTCCTGTATCATTTACAAAATTTTAACATTCTTTATTTGGATGAAAAATGTATACATATGTAAATAATCTTGTAATTATTATTTTACAAATCAAGATGGGGCAGATAATACTTTACAAATTCAATACTAGTGATTTGTAGACTCTTCATGGCCAGGTATGACTCAAAAGCCAGTGAAAAGTCTCACTCTTCCCTACCGAACAATGTTTACAGCTACAGCACAAATACTTTTCAAACCATCACTTATATTGGAGAGAGAGGGGAGACAGTCTCTTTTAAATTTAATTTCATGGTTGTGAATTGTTGGTGTATTTTTTCATTAAAGATGAAATTCATTTGAGTTCAGTATTATAATATTTCAATTTTTTTTAATTTTAATACTTAAAATTTATAAACTACTTCCAAAAAGAAACTGAGACAGCTTGCAATAAAGCTACATATAAAACAATATGATTTTTTTTAAGTTAGAAGAATGAGAAAACTTGAATGGAAAAGGAAGCTAATTCTTCAGAGCCTGCATGAGAGGAATTCTGTTCTTGAGCATTCAATTTACTTCTAAGCCTTCCAGCAATCCAGGCAAAAAGAGGTATACAATGAGCTTTTTGGTTTTTGTTGTCTATATTATTTCAAGAAAAATAGCCTTCTTTCTGGCTACAAGTTCTGGGAGAAGTCCATCTTGTGGAACTTTTGTAAAAGAAACTTTAGGTAATGTAATGAAAAACTTCAATAGCATTTCTATATAAAATGTAGACATGTGTGTCACGTGACCATTTCTAATATTGCCAACCTACTGAAATAATTTAACAGAAAGCTTAGCTAATATCCTTGGGGTACCTATCTTTCTGTTAACCTAAACTGATGCAAAGGTAGAAGATTCTCGAAAGCCTGGGAAATTAATGGTTAGCGTGCCTCCTCAGTGCTTCTCCCATATTAGCTGTCTGATAAAAAATGTGCCCAGTATGCTGCCTTCTTTATAAAACATAGATTTAAGAAAGTATGCCAATGCCTATACATGACAATAAACATATCAAGCATGCATGTGGAAGCTGGGGGTTGGGGAGTCACTTCACATATGCACAAACCTTAGCCAGGTAATGAAGGTTTATGTCCACAGTGGTAAGCCATGTTGACAGCACGGTGATCACGGGCTGAAAATAGTACTTTACCTTGGTAGTCTTCTTACCAGAAACCCAAACCTCACTCAAACCATGAGAAAAACACCAGACAAGTCCTAAAGGAGGTCATCAAATTCAAGGAAGGCGTGATACGCTATGACAGGAGCCCAAAGTCACATGACAACTCATGTCATGTGGCATCCTAGATGGCTTGCCTCCTCAGTGCTTCTCCCATATTAGCTGTCTGATAAAAAATGTGCCCAGTATGCTACCTTCTTTATAAAACATAGATTTAAGAAAGCAGAAAAAGGGCATTTTTCTGAAACAGAAAAAGGGCATTGGGAGAAACTTAAGAAATCTGAATCAAGGATGGACATGAATTAATAATAATAATGGATCATTGTCACTCCATTCATTGTAACAAATGTGCTACAGGAATGAAAGATGCTAATAGGAGAAATTGGGTGTCAAATACAGGAGGACTCTCTGTGCTATCTTCACAACTTTTCTGCAAATCTAAGACTGTTGTTTTTAAATAAAGAGTTTAAATTTTTAAAAACACACATGGGTGTTTTTTAAACAACCATGGTGGACTATACCTATAATCCCAGCACTTTGGGAGACCAAGGTTAGTGGATTGCTTACACCCATGGGTTCAATACCAGCCCGAGTGACTTGGCCGGACTTCATCTCTACAAAAAATCAAAAAATTAGCCAGGTGTGGTGGCACATGTCTGTAGTTCCAGCTACTTGGAAGACTGAGGTTGAAGGATTGCCTGAGCCCAGTTGGTCGAAGTTGTGGTGGCTGTGAGCATGCCACCACACTCCAAAGTATTGGGATTATAAGTGTGAGCCATTGTGCCCAGCTGTGACCTATATTTAACAATATTTTTTTCAAAAATATAAAGCCATATATTGTCCCTCTTTTACTTCCAAACAAGGTAATAGCTTTACACATTTCTTGATATACATATGCATCTTCCTAGTTATTCTCACCTACAACTTATTTCACCTTCTCAGGAAGCCAAATACATTTAAACATTCATTATTTTTATAGTAAATACTTAACTGAATTTACACATGTATTAATTTAGTATTTTTTTCCTTCACTTCTTCCCTTAGGGCTATGTTTTCTTTTGCTAAATAGCACCCAGGTGTATAGTGGGTCTCACCCAGGGACAGTTTTGTCTCCCAGGGGACATTTGTTGATGTCTGGACATATTTGCTGATGTCACAACTGGGGGTAGCTACTGGCATCTGCTGGGGGGAGGCCTGAGATGCTGCTAACATCCTGCAAATTACAGAACTGTGCTACTACAAAGCATTCACAAGTCCCACATGTTCACAGGTTGAGAAGTCCAGCAGGATGAGGTATTCCAGTAAGGATCCCTGAGACTTTGCATATCTTAAAATGTCATTATTCCACTCTCTGTTTGGCATGATTTTAGCCAGGCATGAAATTCTATGTCAGCAGTTCACAACTATGACATATTACTCCACTGACTTGGCATCTGTCTTTTTCCCTGTTCTTCTGTGGTTTCACTACAGTATATCTTGATTTGAACTCATTTCATTTATTCTGTTTAGTCCTTGGGACATATTCTCAAGCCAAAGCCTCATGTTTTTCTTCATCAGCTATCTCTTCAGTTACTGCTTCTCTGTTGTTCACCCCATTCTCATTCCCCCCACAACAATCTTCTCTTAAATATTTATCAGAGCCTCTACATTCTCTGTATTTTGATCCTCTAATTTTTTTTATTTTTCTGAGCTTCTATTTGTGCAAGTTTCTTAGAATTATTTTCCAATTTGTCAGTTCCCTCTTCAACTGTGTACAATTTAGAGTTTTATACCTATATTGACTTTTTCTTTCAGAAACTGTTTTTTTATTTCAAAGATTTCT
This sequence comes from Tarsius wallacei, assembly GCA_963574415.1. Classification (NCBI taxonomy): domain Eukaryota; kingdom Metazoa; phylum Chordata; class Mammalia; order Primates; family Tarsiidae; genus Tarsius; species Tarsius wallacei. The sequence goes on from CAUYQG010172625.1 coordinate 3,488, forward strand.
GATTTTCTATGTTTGTATCTCCCTACTTTTTAAATATTGTAATAAATTCCCATTATATTTCAAAGATACTATTCTTGCATCTATTTCTCTGAGGATACTAAGTAACATACTTATTTAAAGTATTAGGCAGAGGCCATATGCAGTGGCTTGTGCCTTGTAATTCCAGCACTTTGGGAGGTAAAAGTGGGAGGATTGCTTGAGCGTAGGAGTTCGAGATCAGCCTGTGTAGCATAGCGAGATCTTGTATTCAGAAAAAATTAAAAAAATTAGCCAGGCATGGTATCACACAACTGTAGTCCCAGCTACTTGGGAGGCTGAGGTGGAAGTCACCTGAACCCAGGAGGTCAAGGCAGAAGTGAGCTGTGATTGTGCCATTGCACTCCAGAAGGCTTGATGAGAGAGTGAGACCCTGACTCAAAACAAACAAACACAAGGTGTTAGGCCATCTATTCTATTGTTTTAGTTTCATCTAAAGTGAATTCATCTCCGTAAGGTTGATTGTGTTGCCTGTTCCTTAACAGAAACTTCCTTTGATTTAAAAAACAAAGTAGATTTGTGAAATTATTTTGGTTGGGAAGCTAGTCAGTTTCTAAAAAATGTATTATTATTATTTTTTTCTACAAACACGAGATTAATTGGTCCTTGGGGCTCTGCCAGGAAGAAATAACCAGACTTCCCTGTCACCAAATGATGTCCATTCCTGAAACATAAAGAGCAACAAGCTTCCTCTGAGTATTGGCAAGTCCCCAGGAAACTCAAGGAAGAGGCCAAGGGCCAGAAGCGATAGACTTAACCCTTTCCTACAAGATCGGGGGGCAGCACCCCGAAGTCCTGGATCCCAGGAGCGGGGGCCAGTAGAAAAGGGGCGGGCAGGGTTTTCAGTCTATTCACACCGGGACAGCTGGGATGACGCCCACCCTCCCCAGATGCTTTTGGACATGCAACTCTAGACAACTGGGGTGGGAACTGCTGGTGAGGGGACAAGGCACTGGGGAGGGTGCCACAAGCACACAGAGAGGCTTTTTAAAAAATCTGTGTATGTGTGTGTGTATCTGTCTATTCACCCACCTGTCTACCTGCTTCTTTCTGTCTTCTCCCCTTTCTCTGTGTGTGTGCGTTTGTCTGTGTCTCTGTCTGTCTACCTACCCACTTGCCTATCTACTTCTGTCTGTCCTCTCCCTTCTCCCTATGTCACAGCTTTACCATTGTCTCTGTATGGCCCACTCCAGAACCCCTAGTATAGAACCAGGGTATGTAGGTGAGCCTCTTACCCAAGAGTTATGTTAGAAAATCAGCAGGCAACTTGGCTCAGGCTCTGATTGTGAAACTACCTCTGATCCTTCCTGCCTCCCCAGCCGGTAAGCCTTGTACATGTTTGAATCCATGTAGCAGGTAGAAGCTGCTTTCTCCAGCCTCTCTTCATGAGCAGGGAGTCTCTGCCCCAGGCCCTGATCCCTTGGTAGGCCACTTGGGATGCTCAGGGTCAGCTCCTAACGGCCTCCAGGAGCTGACCTTCCATTCTTCTTCCTTATCCACATCTGCAGTGCAGTGGCTTTAGCCCTACTCACCACTTTTCATTTATCATCTTTTTATTGTCTGGGGAGATGTTTGTGTTTCAGCATAAACCTTCTAGATGTTTCCTTTTTGTGTTCTGTCAGCCACTACTTTGTGTTTTTCTTGGAAGAGGACCTCAGTTCATGAACTTAGAGGGCCACCTTGACCAGAAGTTGGAAGAATTACTATATATTGCCTGCTTAGTCGTTTTATGCTCTCCTAGTCTGTTCAAACTGTAATAATAGAAATGTATCTCCCATAGTTCTGGAGGCTGAGAAGCCCAAGATCAAGGCACTGGCAGATTTGGTGTCAGCTGAGGACTTACTTCCCTGTAGGTGGCTGTCTTCTTACTGTAACTTAACATGGTTGAAGGGTGGGGGAGTCTTTAAGTTCTCCCCTCTCTTTTTTTCCTGAGTCGGAGGTCTCACCCTCTTGCCCAGGCTGGAGTGCAGTGGCATGATCATGGCTCACCACAGCCTTGACTTACTTGGCTCAGGCAATCCTTCCATCTCAGCCTCTCAAGTAGCTGAGACTACAGGTGCATACCACCATGCTCGTCTACTGTTTTGATTTTTTTGTAGAGATGAGGTCTTGCTATGTTGCCTAAGCTTGTCTCAAACTCCTGGGCTCAAGCAATTCTCCTACATCAGTCTCTCAAAGCACCGGGATTACAGGCATGAGCCACTGTGCCCAGCCTGTGTTCTCTTTCATAAGACACTAATCCCATTCATAAGGGCTTTGCATGCTCACATCCACACTCACACCCACTCTCACATACTCTCACACTCCTGCTCCTTAAACATATCCACACTCAAACACTTACTTTCACACTTACACACACACTCATATAGTTACTCACAGCTACTATCACACGCCCTCATACTTCCACTTCCACACACATCCACACCTCCATACTTACCCTCACATGCACAATCACACACTCACAGTTATACACACTCTCATGTGCCCTCACATCCCCACTCCTCACACATATGTCCAAACTCACACACTCACCTGCACATGTCCACGCTCACACACACTCTTTCGTGCATGCAGAGAGTCACTGCCTCCATAGCAGAGCTCTTGGTGCAGACGTTTGTTCCCACCTCAGAGGCATATGGGAGACTGTGCAGGGACCAGCGGGTTCTGCCCCCTTACTCCCTCAGCCCCCAGGCCCTGTGGCCCTGATGGACAGTCTCGTTGGACCCCCTGCAGATGCAACCTGGGATTGTGGAGGAAAGAGCAGCACAGGCCTCCCCAGGAACTTGCAGAGGTGCCCTCATCAGCAGAACAAATGCAGGCTTTACCCTAGAGGGGAGGATTTTCTGGGCCTCCATCTGTGCAACTGTCAAATGCACATGCACTCATTTTCATCCATTCCTCAATGTGCTTAAAGAATGCAACAAAACACACAAAGGCCATAACAGAAGGCATGAAATGAATAGAATCATTTTATATCCTGCTTCCTTTATCGGCAAATGTTAACTGAGCACCAATGATATGCCAGGCACCAGCCAGGTGCCAGAGATTCAACACACAGCACTGTGGCCACTGTCCTCCAGGGCTCACAGCCCAGCAGGCAGGCAGACCCACTGGCCAGCATTTGCAGCAGTGGGTACCCCTGTATCATGGAGGCGTGAATCAGGGCAGGGGAGACAGAAGAAGGCACCCCCAGCTTCCCAGCAGGCTTGGGAAGTCATTGTCACTGCCAATACCCTGGTTGTTCTTCCTTTCCGAGCCTCCTGGCAGCATGTCCACCTGCTCTCCACTTGCCTTCCTTGCTCTGTCCCCTCGACAACAGGTGACTCCCCTGGCCTGGCAGGGGACCTGTGAGCTGTCTGGCAATGGAGGTGTCAGTGGGCCATGTGGAAATCATGTTACAACCCAGGCCCTGGGTCACTGGGTAGGAAATGTCCATGTTCTCCCTGCAGGCGTCACCACCTCCTCCCTCTGCAATCACTGGTCTGACCTCAAGTGATGTGTCCACTGGCACGGTCACTACTTGATTATTTGTCCTTCCCCCAAACAGACAACTTTCAGAGGAAAATATCAATCACCAGGAATACGTGGAGAAGGAGTTGCAGAAGAATGGAACCAACAAGGAACTTCTTTGGAAATTCCAAACGGAGGACCCTACCAGCCCGTCAAGCTCTTCTCCACATCCCCCATGTACTTCGGCTCCTCCTCAGGGCCTTCATCCCTGGCCAGAGTCAACACAACACCCAGATTATGCCACCATGCAGACTCCAGGAGCCCTGGTTTCTCGTCTCTGAGCATGCCCACCCCAGGGGAGTCCCACCCTGAGGGTTACCGGAGCTGGCCCTCCACGTTTCCAGTAGCTGCATTCTAGGCCAAGTTCTCCTCTGACCCCCATGCAAGATTGTCTTGATGTTGGCACTTAGGGAAGAATAATTGGTAGAGTCTGGTGTGCAAATGTTTTACCATAGTTAGAGCCAGAAGAAAGACACTTCCAATTGTCCTTGAGTGATGAACTCCCACTGCAGAATTTCTGGTTAGTTACAAATAGCTCCATTTTCAATATACATTGAATAACCATTGTGTACTGCTCTGAGATGTGTGTATATTTAGATACATATACATATTCGTCAGTTCTGAATTATATTGTTTTAAAAAGCATGAAGTGCTGACATATATTTAGTGAAGGTCAGCCATTTTCTAACTTGTGCCTAAGAATTATTTGGAAATGAAAATGCATTTCTATCTAGCTTCCCAGGAATATTTCTACCCAAAATAGAAAAAGATACAAAGAAGAAGTGCCATTCAACTCACCACTTGGTTGTACCCTCTTGAACAAGAACAACAGTGATCTGTGAATGGTAGCTGCCTTCGGAACAATCTACTTCTTAGTCTCTACTGTATGAGGTCATGATGACCCGATTCGTGAGTCTCAGTGATAAATTCTTCTGTCATGAGTGGAGAAAGGAGAGTGGAGGGAAGCCCTCAGCTGTTTTGCAGCTTCGCAGAGGTTACTCATGACAGAGATTCATCTATCATAGTCTTGTAAACCCAAGTTTTGCTTTTTTTCCCAAATGGCATCTCAGAATTGGTCATTAAGCTATGGTTGCCCCCTCAGGAAGATGTGGAGGAACGTGACCTTTGAATGAGAAGATGGCGTTGGAGGTGACTGAGACTGTTCGCACTCTATCCTTGGGAAGGAGAAATGTTGGTAGGGTCCATGCTTTGACCAGGCCAGGAGCAGGAAAGAGCACTCCAGCATCCTGCTGTCCACTGGGTTTGCACTGATGCAATGCCATCAGTGATCAACTCATTAAACATGACCCTCACACCCCATTTCATAGCAAGCCCCCTTCAGTTTGGTTCTACAACTCACCCCCTTCACTGCACATTGACATGGCTCCAGGGTTTTAGCAGGGGCTTCCAGAAAAGCAACTCTTCTATCCTGAAGGTCCAGTCCTCAGCAGTGCTAGGTCATCACATGACCTTCCAGAAACCCCCTTGTACTTCCGCTGGATGATCAAGCAATGCTGGGGCTGACCGTGCTCCTATCTCAGGCCCAGTATGTTCTCCTAGACAAAGGAGCCCATGAAACTGCCAGCCAGGAGTCAACGGCTCCTGGACTGGCATCTGTCTCTGAAATGGTAGATTAGAATATGAAAGGTATTTGTGTAATGGTGTGGAAGAGGGAGAGCATGACCTGCAAAAAGAAGAAGTTGTTTCAATGGTCGATTTGGTAATGAAAATGATGCTTTCCTTTCCCCAATGTGGCAAAGATCCTGCACTTTTCTCCCTGAGTCCCCTAAAAAAATTGTTCTGAGTGCAGGCTTGTCCTTGAACATACCCATGGCAAGAAGAGCCATGTGGGAGACTTGCAGGGGCCAGAGCCACAGAGCAGGAAAGAGACAGCCTGGAAGGGGTGACTGGTTCAGGGGCATCATGTGTGTCCAACATGTAGATGTGATCTGTGGCCCTGGCATGAGTCAAAGCTGGGCTTCCTGGTCTCGGGTACACTTCCAAGGGTCTTACTCGTTTGGGAGACATACACAGAAATGACATTTCTCTTTCCATTCATGACTTTGTGTGATTCTGTAATACTGAGTAGGGCATTCTGTTAGTGTAGATCACATCACATTGACTGAATACACAATTATTTGTTCTGTTAGCAGACACAACCTGCAGGCACCAGTTCAGAGGTAGCCTAGCTGTTGGGATTAGGAACTGCTTACTTTCAGCCTATCTCTTTGTTTCTATATTTAGACTGATTTTCTTAAAAATACATATAATATAAATAAATATATAAACATAAATTTTAGAGTTCTGTTATTTCATGTAAGAAATTTGTCACTATTACAGATACACTGAATCTGTAGAAAATAGAAAATCTTCTCTGCTTGTCATTGGACAGTTTAAAACTGTGAATGGGGTAGTTGGACTTAAAGTAGATCTGAGTTCAGGTCCCATTTTACTTAACTGCCATGTAACTTTGTGGGAGTCCTTTTCATTCTGTGAAACTGGTCACTAATCTCTCAGTCAGGTATGACTACAAGATAGTTGGGAGCAAAATAATGTATGAAAAAGAACTTTTAATACAATGGGCTATATCTTAAATGTGCACCTATTTAGGAATGAGTGGCAGAAAAATTATACCCTTGTGGACCAATTTTGCTAAAAAGGGAGAAAAAAGGGGGCAAGTCAAATCAGAAGACACTAAGAAAGATATGTGTGGAGAAAGTAAGTTTGGTTAAGGTCTCTGTTTAATATTACTGGTGCCCAGAGGTCTTAGTTTTCTTTTTTTAAAATTATAATCAGTATTTTTTATTATGATATTGTGGGCTACAGTCAAGGATTAGGTAAACAAATATGTTTCGTTCAGGCACCCTTGTTGACAACAGGTGTCTTCCCGTCCCAAGACAGATATTGACTACCATTAATCCCATCTCCTTTCCCCTTCCCCCACATAGTTTCCCATCTCTGTCAGTCATTTTCTTATAGTATTATACTGGATGTTTAAAGTTCACTATGAGTGAGAACATGTGATACTCTGATCTTTGTTTCTGTGAGAGGTCGCTCAGTATTGTAGATTCTAGTTCCATCCAAGTTGCTGCGAAATCCATGATTTTGTTCTTTTTTATGACTGCATAGTATTCCATCGTGTATATGTACCACATTTTTTTAATCCAGTCCTCTTTTGACAGACAGCTTGGTTGCTTCCAGGTTCTTGCTATTGGGAACAATGC
>CAUYQG010172627.1:0-16106 GCA_963574415.1 Tarsius wallacei
AAAATAAAAAAGAAATTACAGTCTCCATCCAAAGAATGGTTTGGACTTTTAAAAGTCACCACTTATTTTCTAAAAGCTGCCAGTTATTCTACAACATGCTCTGCCTCAGCCTTCCAAGTAGCTGGAACTACAGGCACACGCTACCACACCTGGCTAATTTTTTGATTTATTGTGGAGATGAGGTCTCACTAAGTTGCCCAGGCGGGTCTCGAACCGGCGGGCTCAGGCAATCCACTCACCTCAGCCTCGCAAGGCACGGGATTACAGGCTGAGCCACCGAGCCCAGCTCCACCATTTTCTATTTGCGAGAATTGAACAAGTAACCTCTAAGTTTTACTTTCACCATCCGTAAAACAGGGACTATAGTAGTACTTCTCCTATTACTGTGATGATTAAGTGAGATAATGCATGCAGAGCATGTTGTAGAATAACTGGCAGCTTTTAGAAAATAAGTGGTGACTTTTAAAAGTCCAAACCATTCTTTGGATGGAGACTGTAATTTCTTTTTTATTTTTAAAAGTATGTGGATTTTTTCCTGCTTAAAAATGACACTCATTGATCCAATAAATACTGCCTCTCAGAACTAGGTACTCAGCTAGAACACAAAGATGGAATAATATGATCTCCACCTTAAATAACCCCACAGAGTCCAGCGTCAGAAACAACACAGTGTTGGGCTAATGTACAAATAAGAAAAGTAAAATCAAGAGAACAGATTTTTCCAACCATTCCAAAGAAGATAAATCCTATAGATAAAAACTGAGTTTATGAATTAAAAATTAATTCTGCACTACTCTAGCTTCCTTTAAAATATATATCCACAATTTAAATAGTTAAAAAACCGGGTTGACATGGATTTGAATTCTTAGTGATTAGTAGTAGGCTTTATTTCTGCCACATGGAAGACACTGCTTTGTTTTCTCCTTGTGTTGACTGTCTTTTCCTCAGCTGTGCTTGCTTTTGGGTTTAGTAGTTTGTGTTTATCTGACCAAAAAAAAGATGGAGAAGTCAGTTCATTTAGTTCAAAAGTCTGAAATACAGAATATTTTTAAAGTTACTGCTGTTAAATATAATACTAAAAAGTGAGATAATGTAAATGATTAAAATAAAATTATGCTTATAGTACAACTTTTCCTTTTCTTTTTAGAAAGCAAGATTTATTGAGAGGACGGAAAAACTCCCAGAGTGGGAGGGAACCCAAGAGTGTTGCCCAACTTTCCTTTCTAATATAAAAAATATATATCCTTTGGACAGATAAGATCTCATTTTTAAAATTTAGAGGCTGAAGCAATGTTAAAATTAACTCTTAAATTCTTAAAATTTTTGTTTTTAAAAATTATTTGTATCCAAGTAAGACTCCAGTAGGCCAGGGTCACCACACACAGCCATGCAGGTTGTGGATTACACATAAACTATAGTGTAAAAGGTGCATCCAACACCATGCAGTGTACAAGCTACACAGCTGAACGTGACCATCCTTCGGGCACTCTAAAAATATTTGTATCATTTTGGTATGCAATAAAGAGGTCTTGGCTATGTTACCTAATCTAAGAAAGCAGGTTGCAAAAGAGCATATTGAGGGAGCAAAGAGTGTAGAAATGAGAACAAGAGGAATTACTGTAGTAGCAGCAGCAGCATGCCAGGACCTCACCCGAAGCTCCCTCTCTTCCTCCTGTGCTGCTGTTACCTTTTGACCCATGAGGGATTCTAGAGCAGAAACCACAACAAGCCCCTCAAGATTCCATTCTACCTCTACGGTTACCACAATAGGCTAAGATTTAATGTTCAAAGATTCATTTTATTGACAACTCTTTGTGATGGTATCATAGCTGTCATCTATATCTATAGAGACTTATAATTAAAAAGTTACCTTTCGATTGACTTACATGTTTTTCCATTAACTTTGTCTTTTTCTGTTTTACTTTTCTTTCCTCACATTCATTCCCCCTGAGAAAAGGGGATGCAGCTGAGAGACAAGATTGAGGAAATTAGGAGAGGATTTGATATAAGAGGAGAGAGCCAGAGGGGGGAAAAATAGAAGAGAGCATGAGAGAGAGAAGTGAGAGAGAAAGAAAAAAGCCAAAAGCAGGAGAGAAAAAGGCACAGAAGGAAAGAGAACTTAATTTGGGTCTTAAATTCAAGTTATGTTCTAACCACCTCATTGAAAATGTCTTTATTCTTTCTAGTGGAGCTCACTGCTAAATTTCACAAACAGGTTCCCTTTTAGGGGCCTCCCTCCTTTTCTCTTTTAACCTGGGTTTCATAAACAGGGAATGAGCCTGGCTGCTTAGGATTCTAAGGAATTTGGCTTATAATATTTAAGAGAAGAGTGGAAAAGAAAGGTGGGTGGGGGTGAGGAGGAAACTCCCAACATTTCATAAGTGATTGTCCCCTCTCTTCTCGAATCTCTGTCCTTTGTCTCATTTCTTTCCATCTTGGAAAAATATCATAGGATAATAGATAAGCCTATCATTTGGGCTCACTGTAAAGAAAACAGGAAAGTTAAGGAGAATATGGCCTAGACATGTAAGAAAAGTTAAGAAAGGAGAGAGATGGACTCAGATCCAGAGGGCCAAGCTTAGCCTGGGCCCTGCCTCGTGCATAATCTCGTCATAAAAACAGTGCATCTGAAGTGCCATTTTATGCAGAACCATATGCAAAAAGGAGAAAAAATGTAATTCTCTCAAACTGCTGAAAGGTTTGAGAGCTGAATTCGAAATCATGGTCCCAAACTAGCATTGCCCTGCAGCTGGGTGAATGTGAATCAGACAAACTTGATAGTACCAGGAATTTGTTTCACTGCTGCAGGGAGCAGTCATTATTCTTCTACTTAGGATAGAAATTAGAATTACAGACTCATTTTTAGTTTACACTTAGATGAAATTTAATGGAATGAGGGATTAAGATTCGACTAGTCTTTGCTTTTCTTTGAGGTAAAAAGCATTAAGTGCACGAGTGTATGAAAGGGGGAAAGTGATTTAGAGGAGAGTGAAAAGGGGGAAAGAAATGCTGATCAGGGGGAAAACTGAAAAACTATACAAGCCTAAGCAAGAAAAAAAAGGGAAACGTGGGAGAGAAAAGTGGAAAGAATTGAGAAGGCACATAAGAGAAAACAAACAGAGAAAATAATTAATACTGCATGCCCATTTTGTATACTGCACCATCCTTGTGATTTAACAAATTGCAGTGAAATTAGCTGCTCATTTGCTTAGTTTTGCTTAGCTCCTGGTTTCCAGAGCCCTGTTTCAAGCTGCCTGCTAGATTTACACAGACCACCACAGACATATCATAAAATCATAACTGCCAGAAGGGTCTTGAGCTAATCACACCCTCCTCATCATCCTCCCCAGCCATATGCACACACATTTTATAGGCAAGGAAGTAGAAGCCCAGAGAGATTAGTGACCATGTAATAGAGGAAGTGCCACCATTTGAGCTCAAATCTTGGGCCTTTTTTTCCAATTTCAGTGTTTAATACCTGATTTCTTCATCTTTTCCTTCTAATTTTTTTTCTAGTTCCTTTCCCAACTTGTTTTGTGGAGTTGCTATCTCCTAGTCACATTGTCTCTCAAACTGTCATCTCCACAGGCAATCGGCCAATAACTCTTATTGATTATGTATTCATGTCCTTGTTTCCATTCTGACTGCTTCTTACCTGAATCACGACTTTGGCACCCTTCACTAGAACATTAGAATAGTGTCCTAACTGGTCTCCCTACCTCTGGCCTCCTCCAACCTCTCTTAGAGACTGCAGTCAGAGTAATCATCCTAAAACATAACATTAATTTTGCCATTTCCCTGTCTTTCAGTGGCTCCTCTTTAGCTACTTAACAGTTATATCCAAACGTCTTAGCATGATCCAAGATTTCCAGAATCTGGCTCCTGCCTTACTTTCCAGCTACATTTCTCACTCCTTCTATTTAACATGCCCAGCCAGCACTTTCCCGTTTCTTTGCTTTTGCTCACACTCATTCTCCCCTTTCCTAACTCAGAGAAAGACTACCTCTTTCACAGTCTTATCACTACCTTTCCTGAACTTAACATGGTTTCTGTACTTTTCTCTTAAAGTACCCATAACATTCTGGTTTATGTTATTAGTGCACATGTCTTAAGGCCAGGTCCATGTCCTGTTGCTTTTTTAATCTCTCTCACAACCTACTACAGTGCTTCATATATATGATAACTAGGAATCAAGTGCTTGTTCAATTGAAAAAAATTGAGTCTGTGCCAAAAAACAGGTAAAATAATTAGTCACATATAGGATGAAGATAAAGGTGTCAATGTTCTACATTAATTTCTTTCTTTTTTTTTTTTTTAAGTTGGAGTCTCATCGTCACCCAGGCTGGAGTGCTGTGGCACGCTCATGGTCACCGTAGCCTGGACCTGCTAGGTGATCCTTCCGCCTCAGCCTTCCAAGTAGCTAGAACTACAGGTGTGTACCACCATGCCCAGCTAATTTTCCTTGATTTATTGAAGAGACAAAGTCTCACCAAGTTACCCAGGCTGGTCTCGAACCCCTGGGTTCAGGCAGTCCTCTCACCTTGGCCTCCCAAAGTACTAGGATTACAGGCTTGAGTCCTACATTAATTTCAAACTTCTATGGCTAAATAAATGAATGCCTCAGAATGCATATAGAATGCACTAATTATATGCAATATTAGTATTAAGGTAGATTTATTCTTGATTTTAGCAAGTAAGAGGAAAATATTTGCCTGTACTAGGTATCTCTGAAATTTCTACAAATTTAGCTTAGTTCTTCTGTGAAATACAATTTGGGGTAGAAATTAATAGATAAAAATTCTATACAAAGGAAATTTTGCACTTTTCTTATAAACTACAATAGTATTTCCCTAGAACGTTCTCAGGTTCAATACTATGGACTGGAATATAGGCCAAACCACATTACAATGAGATTTATCTGGCACTTTTGGACAATAAGGTCCAATGGGAAGGCCCAAAGACAAATCTCGTTGGTATAAAAATCGATCCTATAATAATTTTCTTTTCTTTTTCTTTTTTTTTTTTTTCTTTGAGTCAGGGTCTCACTCTGTCACCCAGACTGGAGTGCAGTGGCACAATCACAGCTCACCACAGCCTCAAACCCCTGGGCTCAGGCAATCCTTCTGCCTCAGCGTCCTGAAGATCTGGGACTATAGGTATGTGCCATCATGCCCAGCTAAATTTTTTATTTTTATTTTTTAGAGACAAGGTCTCACTATGTTGTCTAGACTAGCTCTTGAACTCCTAGGCTCAATCAGTCCTTCCACCTCAGCTTTCCAAAGTTCTGGGATTATAGGTGTGAGCCACCATGCCCAGCCACAATTTGCTTTTTTTTCCCTTTTTAATAGGACTGACTCTTGTAAATATGACCAAAAATGTCTTCAAGTATTCTTGCTTTTTGAAGTAGTAGTAGTATTTTTTTTCTCTCCACTTAAGCCAAGTTAAATGTTCTGCTATGTTCCTTCCATAATGTTCTTTTATGTGCACGACCAAAGTTGAGGCCTATTTCATCTCCCAGGTTAGAGAGTAACTTTGAGGTGGGCTAGCAGCCAGTAAAGGGAGAGATTTCACAGGTGCCTGTAGGGCAACCTCCACGTCAAAAGTTTGTTGTTACAAGTTAAAGATTCTTAGACATGGGAATAGGTTAAGAAAAAGCTACCACCCCCCAAGAAACACTAAATAGTATCACCTGACAATGAGGCAAAAGCTAAAGATGTAAGCAGGAAGAAAAGAAGAGCTAGGTGATATTAGATTTACCAAAGATACAGTTGTGGACCATTTCCCTTACATATCAGCAAGGATGGGAGATCTTATTGCTACCTGCAGAACTAGTCTTGAATTGATTCCTGCCCGATGAGTTAGCTTCAGGGATCTGGGAAACTGGGCTCTGCCAGTGCAGAAAAAGAAAAGTGAAGTAATGAAGCACTATAATGCCTTCCACTTGAAAGACAGCCTGAGGATTGGCTTTGAGCAAGAGTTTCTCCAGTATGGGGCTCTCAGAACAGAGCACAGAGAGGGAAGGGAATGACTCAAAACCTCTAGCTGAATTCATTGCTCTTAACTACTGTACTCTTCCAGGAACTAGAGGTGACCACTGGATACCAAGGGTCACAATAAAACGTGCAGTGGAATTTGTTCCATACCTGAAGTGTCTGAATCAGTTCTTATGCTCCTGTAAAAACAAATAGCACATTTCAAAAATTTATCAGCATAACCACAAATATTTAGAAAAAGTTTACTAGGTATGAGATAACCAGTCATTCTCTAAATGTTTTGTGGGTAGTAATGAAATATATTCAGCAAGCAAGGCTATTACTGATTTTATTATATATATGAGAGTAAAATTACCCAAGTTTCTGTAATGTGCAGGCTATTCAACCTATAAAAGTCATAAAAGTAAACTGTATGTAATAATGTACAATCTAATTTATTGTAACAATCACCAGTCACTCAATGAGGCTGCTGGCATCCCCAACCCTGCTGCCTCTCTGCCCTTCACTTTGCATCAGAATGAGAGAAGTTAACCGCTGCTGCTCAGGACTTAAGTAAATAGGTTCAGTTATGCTGGGAATTTAGAATCTCATAGAGACTTGGGGATAAATTCTGGACTGGACGGATTAGAAGAAGTTGCTAACCTCTGCTAGCTTTTTTTTTTTTTTTTTTTGATTAAAGAGAGTTTATTTAGAAAGTTGATTAGAGAGAGAGGATGAATCCACCTCTCCAAGATTGGAGCGGGGCTAGAGCTTAAAGAAAGCATGGCCTGTTAGCTTCTTTATCACCAGCTCTATGGCCTTACTGAGGTGGCCATACTTGGTATTCTTGCAGGCAAATAGCATACCTTATTTATATTTATTAACATTTCTTATGGTTTGTTGGGTAAAACAGGAGCCTAGCAGATTTTTAGACTATTTCAGATATATGTTTGGATAAAGAAGCTTATTTTCTGTACTCTTGATTTTAAAAAATTAATGATAATTAAGATGTTTGTTTGTTTGTTTGACTTGAGGTCTCATTGTCACCCAGGCTAGAGTGCAGTGGTATCATCGTGGCTCACCACAGTCTCAGTCTCAACTTCCTGGGCTAAGGCAATCCTTCCACCTTGGGCTCCCAAGTAGCTGGGACTACAGGTATGTGCCACCATGCCCAGCTAATTTTTAAAAAAATTTTTTATAGAAATGAGGTCTCACTGTGTTGCCTAAGTTAGTCTCTAACTCCTGGGCTCAAGCAGTTCTCATGCCTCGGCCTCCCAAAGTACTAGGATTACAGGTGTGAGCCACCATGCTCAGATAAGATACTTATTTTCTTAACCTCATTGTCATGCTAAAGCAAATTTAAGTTGCTTCATTTTTACCAGATTCTTGTTTCTTAGACACATTTTCAGTAAATATTTTGGAAGTATTGCTGTTTGAGTAAAACAAAGAGTTTAGGCAGAATAATTATCCTAGATATTATCTTTCATGATAAAGTGCAAAGACAATCATGATCCATTTTAAGGAGTTTGGCAGATACAGCCAGTTCAAGTTCTACAATGGATCTTTCAGAAAGTAAATGTTAAAATAGTAATTTTTGAAGGGCTTGCAAATAAATATTCGCATATCCTTTATAAAATAGATTTGGTGATTTAAATGAAGGTGGAGCTTAATGATAAGTGTTTTCAAAAGGCTGAGAAATATCAAGTAATTGTACCTTAAAATATAGTGCACATTAAAATAAAGCCTGCCATTATCCTCTTTAAAACAAAGAGAATAGTCATGGTAGCACTATTGTCAAGATAGGAGAAGGAATATAAATGCTTTATAAAGTAAGTCCTTCATTTCTAAGTGACCTAAAGTGACAGTACAAAAAAGCTTAAATCTCCATAGTCTTTCACTTATCTGGATTTAAAATGCTCAATTTACATTTTAAAGACTAGTGAATCTGAGGGCAGAATATTCAACAAGGCCATTGTTTAATTTTTTTTTTTCAGTGTACCAAAGTACACAGTTATAAAGTGTCAAGGGAACCCATAATCTTGGAGAAGAAAAATAGTATGTAGAACTTATTTATCAACCTCACAAACCTGACTAAATCCTAAAATGTCGCTGAAATAAAGAATCAGTGAATTCCTTTCTGTTCATAGAATATTACATTCTATCTTTCCTAATTAACATTCTCAAATTAGACTCTAGCTAGTAATTATGCTCCTGATGCAAATGGGCAATAAAAAGAAATCCATGCTTGATTAAATTTGGCTTAAGAGGATTACTTACAGCCAAAATTTGTTTTTGTTTTGTTTTGCATTTCTTCATATGTTTATTTCTCTCTGGTAGAGTCAGATAAATGACACATGAAGCTGAGGGAGGGGAGGGGCAGGGCCTTGAAGAACTTGAGATTTGCTAATTTTCAAGATTCTTTATATCTTAAAATTCTATAATTTTTGTTTTTTATTTAGGGATTCATTTTCTCATTATTACTAATAGTGATCATAATAGTGAGAATAACAAAGCTTAGCACCTGCAGAGCATTTTTAATCCTAACAATTTTAATTACCTCTATAATTTTTAATATTTTTAAAAAGTAATTAAGAGCTAGTCTAGAAAAATCTTAGAGAGACGTCAGTAAGATGGCTGACTAGAGATGCCTGGTGTCCCTCCCCCTGATAAGGCAATAAACAGCTAATGTTTGACTGGAGTGTGGAAGGAGGGCACTAGAGTGCAGCAGAGGGGTGGAGACACACCTCTGTGGTGACTGGAAGTCCAGGAAGGCAGTACAGAGGCACCCAGCTACTGCAGCCCCACTGCCCCCACCCAGATTGGATCTGCCCAGAGTCAGGAGGGACTTGCCATTGCAGGGAAAAGGTAAGCAGAAGATCCCCACCGGCTCTCACTGCCAGCACAAACACCTACAGTCCTGATTACAGGAGACTCCCTCAGTTCTCACAAGCCCCGATCCAGTTTGGAGAGCTGCTGGAAGTTCACACAGCTATATTGCCCCAAATTAGGAGCACAAGGTGTGCACTCCCCACCACCCCCACGGCTCCTGTGAGCCAAGCTACTGTAGCACGGTCATCTTGAGACCAGAACCACCTTTGAAGAGTACCCTACTCTGGAGACCAGTAGCCACCGCATCTTTCTAGTACTGGAACTCCATCTTCAGTCCACCAAGACCATACTGACGGCTGAATACCACAATACCAGCTGCACAGAGCCTGGGCCCAGGATTGGCTGTGGCTCTGATCCTGCACAGCTAGAAACCAATTACCCCCTACTTCTCTCCTTCCCCCACTGCCATACTTCCAGCCAGAGGAACAATATGGCAGCCCTGCCCAGGATGAACCTGCCTTCGAGCTGGCCAAACCACTGCATGCTCTTCTTCAAGCAAGAGAGACTTCTGAGCCTCTGAGCAGCTAATATGCCCCCAGGACAAGAGTGCTTATGCCCCCATGCTCAGAACCTGAGAAAGAGTCTCATAGCATCCTGTTTCTTACACACATGCCCCTGACTTCTCAAGGGTTCTACACCCACAATCAGGACCTGAGAAACAGTCCTGTAGGACACTCCTGGCAGGCACATCCCCAGGCCAGCCAGAAAGCCAAGAGTTCACATCCCAGACTTGAGAAACAACCCCATGGACCACCCCTGGCAGACATGGCCCAGGCTGGCCAAGCAGCCATGCAATCACATACTGGGCCTTAGAAACAGTCTCACAGCCCACTTTTAATGGGCATATCCCTGAACCAACTGAGAAACCTTGCATCAGTTTTGCACACCTGAAAAACAGTCCCATGGGCCACCCTTGGGATATGCCCCCAGGGCAACTGAGCAGCTGTGTCCTCAACCCAAGAAACAGCCCTGTGCGTCATCTCTGGCAAAGCCTGGCACTGGTGTTGCACACCTAAGAAACAACCCTGTGGATCACCCCCAGCAGACATGCCCCCCTGCCAGCTGTGCAGCCTTGAACCCACATTCTGGACCTGAGAAGCAGCCCTGTGGGCTGCCTCTGGCAGACATGCCCCTAGCCCAGCCAAACAGCTGTACAGCCATGATCTGAGCCAGAGAAACAGCCCCATGGGCCATCCCCTGCAGACCTATACCCAGGTTAGCCAAGCAACTGTGTGCTCATGTTCCTAGGCAGCTTAACATCCCCATGGCTCCAAACCTAGAGAGCCAGAATTCATGCTGGCCAGCCCACCATGTGCATATATGCATTTCTGATCTGAGGAACAGCCTGGCGAACCTACCCTTGGCAAAGTCACAAAACTAACACCACAGACTCTCTAAGCCTACGCCACTGAGAAACTTGCAAATGCTGAAGAAACTACATGGAGACTACACTACTGCATTCACTTACAACCAAAGCCAACAAACCCCATTTAATGGACACCCCAAGACCCATTCAAATGAATAAGTCTTTCCCTACAACTACTCCATACAATTGGAAGAGGTGACTTTTTCACCAAATGCATAGAAATCAATATAGGGTTACAGGAAGCATGATACCTCCAAAGGAAAACAATGATTCATTCTCCAGTAACAGACCCCAATTAAAAGGAAATATATGAAATGCCAGAAAAAGAATTTAAAATAATAATCTTAAGGAAACTCAGTGAGATACAAGAGAATACAGAAGACAATTCAGTGAAATCAGGAAAACAATTTATGATTTGAATGAGGAATCCAACAAACAGTTAAATATCATAAAAAAGAACTAAACAAATCCCAGAGCTGAAGAATTTAGTGAATAAAATAAAAAATATAATAAAGAGCTTCAATAACAGACTAGACTAAGAAGAAGAAAAGAGATCATTTAAAACAACACAAGAAAAAGGAGGAGGAAAAAAAAAACAAGAAAGCTGACAGAATTTATAGGACACTATTAAGCAAACTGATGTATATATCATGCATGTTCTAGAGGGAGAAGAGAAGGAAAAAAGTGAGAAAAAATATATTTAATGAACTCATAGAAAAATTCCCAAGCCTTGGGAGAGAGATGGACATCCAGGTTCAGGAAGCTCAAAGAATTCCAAATAGATTCAAGCTGAACATATCTTCTCCAAGGCACATTATAGTCGAATTGTCAAAAATCAAAGACAAAAATAGGATTCTAAAGGCAGCAAGAGGAAAACATCAAGTCACATGTAAGGGAATCCCTACTAGACTAACAGAGGATCTGTCAGTAGAAACGTTATAGGAAGAGAATGAGATGATGTACTGAAAGTACTGAAAGGAAAAAAACCCAAAAAACTCTTAGTCAAGAATATTATACCCAGCAAAGCTTTCCTTCACAAATAAAGGAAAAATAAAGTCAGTCACAAACAAAAACTAAGGAAATTCATCACCACTACATTGGTCTTACAAGAAATACTCAAGGGACTTATATCTGGAAGTGAAAAGACAAAAGTTACCATCATGAAGATATGCAAAATGATAAGACTCACTGGTAGAGTTGATACACAAAGGAGAAAGAGAAAAGAATCAAACCTTATCACTACTGAAAGCTATCCAACTACCAAAAATAAACAATAAGAGAGGAAATAAAGAACAAGAGATATACAAAGAAATCAGAAAACAATCAATAAAATGGCAGGAGTACCTCCTCACCTATCAATAATAACCTTGAATGTAAATGGATTAAATTTCCCATTTAAAAAAATATTGATTGAGTGGATTAACAAAGAAGATCCAACTATATTGCTGCCTACAAGAAATTCACCTCACCTGTAAAGAAACACGTAAATTCAGAGTGAAAGGATGTAAAAAGATATTCCATAGAAATGGAAATAAAATTTGAACAGGAGTAGTTATGCTTTTTTGTTTTTCTTTTTTTTTGAGTTGGAGTCTCACTCTGTCACCCAGGCTGGAGGGCAGTGGCATACTCCCAGCCACTGCAACCTTGACCTGCTGGGTGTTCAGGTGATCCTTCTGCCTCAGCCTTCCAAATAGCTGGAACTACAGGCATGCACCACCACACCTGGCTAATTTTTTTATTTATTCTAGAGATGAGGTCTCGCCAAGTTGCCCATAATGGGCTCGAATCTGTGGGCTCAGGCAATCCTCTCACCTCGGCCTCCCAAAATACTGGGATTATAGGTGTGAACCACCATACCCAGCAGTAGTTATATCAGACAAAACAGACTTCAAGTCAAAAGCTGTAAGAACAGACAAAGAAGAACATTATATAATAATAAAGGGCTCAATTCAGCAAGAGAATATAACAATTGTAAATATATATTCACCCAACACCAGAGCACCCAAATATATAAAGCAAATATTATTAGATCTAATGGGAGCGATAGACCCCAATGCA
This sequence comes from Tarsius wallacei, assembly GCA_963574415.1. NCBI lineage: Eukaryota > Metazoa > Chordata > Mammalia > Primates > Tarsiidae > Tarsius > Tarsius wallacei. Next base: position 12,286 of record CAUYQG010172627.1, read on the forward strand.
ATAATAGCTGGGATTTCAAGCCTCACTTTCAGCATTGGGCACACTATCTAGGCAGAAAATCATCAAAGAAACATAAAATTTAAACAGCATCATAGACCAAATGACCTAACAGAAATTTACAGAATAATTCACTGCCCAGCTGCAGAATATACATTCTTTTCATCAGCATATGGAACATTCTTTAGGATTGACCATATGTTTGGACATAAAACAAATCTCAAACAATTTTTAAAAATCGAAGTTTTATCAAGTATATTATTTGACCACAATGGAATAAAAGTAGATTGTGATAATTAGAGGAACACTTGAAAATGCAAAAACAGAAATTAAGCAACATGCTCCTGAATGATCAATAGGTGAAAAAAAATTTTTAATGAAAGTTAAAATTTTCTTGAAGCAAATAAAAATAGAGACACAAAACCGGGCTCGGTGGCTCAGCCTGTAATCCCATGCCTTGGGAGGCTGAGATGAGTGGATTGCCTGAGCCCGTGGGTTCGAGACCCACCTGGGCAACTTGGTGAGACCTCATCTCTACAATAAATCAAAAAATTAGCCGGGTGTGGTAGCACGCGCCTGTAGTTACAGCTACTTGGAAGGCTGAGGCAGAAGGATTGCCGGAGCCCAGCAGGTCAAGGCTGCGGTGGCAGGGAGCAGCCACTACACTCCAGAATGGGCAACAGAGTGAGACTCCAACTAAAAAAAAAAAAAAAAAGACACAATATACCAAAACATATGGGGTGTAGCAAAAAGAGTTTTAAGAGGCAAGTTTATAGCAATAAATACCTCCATCAAAAAACTACAAAGATTTCAAATAAACTACCCAACAATGCACCTCAAGAAACTAGAAAAACCAGAACAAACCAAACTCAAAATTAGTATAAGGAGCAAAATAATAAAGATCAGAGCAGAAATAAATGAAATGGAGTCTAAAAAAATAAATACAAAAGATTAACAAAACAAAAAGTTGTTTTTTGAAAAGATAAAATTGACAACCCAGTAGTGAGACTAACTAGGAGAAGAAAAGAGAAGACCCAAATAAATACAATCAGAAACATAAAAGGAGACATCACAATAGATACCATAGAAATACAAAGGATTGTTAGTGACTGCTGTTAACAACTATATGCCAATAAATTTAAAAACTTACAGAAAATGGATAAATTTCTGTACACATACAACCTGCCAAGATTAAACCAAGAAGAAATAGAAAACCTGAACAGACCAGAAACAAGTAACAAGACTGAATCAGTAATAAAAAAAAAAAATCTTCCCAACAAAGAAAAGTACAGGATGAGATGGCTTCACTGCTGAATTCTACCAAACTCTTAAAGAATTATTAATGCCAATTCTTGTCAAACTATTCCAAAAAGTTGAAGCAGAGAGAATTCTTTCTAACTCATTCTTTGAGGTCAGCATTATTCTGATACCCAAACCAAACAAGGACATAACAAGAAGAGAGCAATGAAAATCATCAACAAAATACTAGTAAACCAAATCCAACAACTCATCACAAAGATAATACACTATGATCAAGTGGACTTATTCCTGGATTTATTTGAGGAAAACAGGGTTGGCCCAACACACACAAATCTATAAACATCATACATCAATTCAATAGAATAAAGGACGAAAAATATATGACCATCTCAATAGATTCAGAAAAAGCATTTAATAAAATTCAACATCCCTTCATGATAAAAACTCTCAATAAATTAAGTATAGAAGAAAAGTATCTTAACAAAGTAAAGGCCACATGTAACAAACCCACAGCTCACATCTTACTGAATGGAGCATTCTTACAAAGAACTGGAACAATACAAGGATGCCTATACTCACCACTCTTATTCAACATAACACTGGAAGTCCTGGCTAGAGCAATTAGGCAAGATAAAGAAATAAATGGTATCCACATGGGAAAGGAGAAAGTCAAATGGTTCCTGTTTGTAGGTGACATGATCTTATATATAGAAAAACCTAAAGACTTTACCAAAAAACTCTTAGAATTGATAAACAAACTCAGTAAAATTGTAGGATACAAAATCAACATACAAAAATCATTAGTGTTTCTATACATGAACAGTGAACTAGCTGAAAAAGAAATCAAGAAGGCAATCCTATTTACAATAGTTAAAAAGAAAATAAAATACCTAGAAATAAGTTTAATCAAGGAGGCAAAAGACCTCTACTAGAAAAACCACAAAACACTGATGAAATAAATTGAAGATACAAATAAATGGAAAGACATTCCATGCTCAAAGGTCTGAAGAATTAATATTGTTAAAATGACCATATTACCCAAAACAACCTACAGATTAAGTGCATTCCCTATAAAAATACCAATGACATTCTTCATAGAAACAGAAAAAAATCCTAAAATTTGTATGGAACCACAAAAGATCTCAAATAGCCAAAGCAATCCTGAGCAAAAATAACAAGCTAGAGGCATCACTCTTCCAGACTTCAAAATATGCTGCAAGGTTGTACCAAAACAGCATTGTACTGGCATAAGTACAAACATATAGGCCAACAGAACAGAATAGAGAGCCCAGAAATTAATCTATGTATTTACAGCCATCCGATTTTTCATAAAGGTACCAAGAACACTCATTGGGGAAAGGACAGTCTTTTCAATAAACGGTGCTTTAAAAACTGGATATCCATATGCAGAAAAACGAAACTAGGGACCCCTCCATCACCTTATACAAAAATCAACTCCAAATTAATTTAAAAACCTAAATACAAGAACTGCAACTATAAAGCTGTTAAACGTAGGGGAAATGCTTCAGGGTGTTGTTCTGGGGAAATGTTTTGTGGATTAGGCCTCAAAAGCACAGGCAACAAAAGCAAAATAAACAAATGGGATTATATCAAACTAAAACACTTCTGCACAGCGAAGGAACCAACCAGCAGAATGATGAGACAATCTGCAGAATTGAGAATATTTTCAAACTATTCATCCAACAGAATCTACAAGGAATTCAAACAACTGAATAGTAAAAAAACAATCCAATTTTTTAGAAAGGGCAAAAGATCCAACAGAATCTACAAGGAATTCAAACAACTGAATAGTAAAAAAACAATCCAGTTTTTTAGAATGGGCAAAAGATCTGAATAGACATTTCTCAAAAGAAGCCTTACAAATGGCAACCAATATAGAAAAAAATGCTCAGCATCAACAATCATCAGATGCAAATCAAAACCACAATAAAGTATCATCTCACCCAGTCAAGATGGCTATTAAAAAAAAGGCACAAAATAAATACTGGCAAGGATATGGAGAAAAGGGAATTCTTGTACATAGTAAGAATGTAAACAAGTACAGCCACTTTGGAGGACAGTATGGAGGACCCTCAAAAGTCAGCATGTAGAAATACCGTATGATCCAGCTATCTCACTACTGGGCATGTATCCAAAGGAAAGGAAATCAGTATATCAAAGAGACATCTGCACCCCCATTTTTATTATAGCACTATTCACAATAGCCACAATATGGAATCAGCCTAGATATACAACAACAGAAGAATGGATAAACAAAATGTGATACATATATATGCACTCATCTTCTGTTATAATTTGTTCTACCTGGATTGGGCACTACTTTTCACAATCATAGTTTATATTTTTCAAATGTGTGCCTTTCGCTTGGCCCATTCAAGCCTGTACCTTTAGTAAGATAGACTAGCACTGTGGGGCGGGCTTCGCTGTGTCGGAGCAAGGACGCCAAGGACCAGGATGTGTTAGAAAGGCCCCAGCTTGTCCCACCCCCAGCAGATCCCCTACAGTCTCTGGTGTTTCTTTTAACTTGTGTTTTTTCTCCCCCT